>PVKC010032913.1:0-14116 GCA_004027635.1 Crocidura indochinensis
GTTTGTAATGTTTGCTTTTGAGTGGTTGCTTGTGAGCTAGAGCTGTACTCAGTAGTTGCCATGGGCTCCTTCCAGAGAGTGGTCCAGAGGTGAATCCTGGTGTGTTGTTGGGGGAGCCTGGTGTGTGAGCAGGGTAAATGAAGTTGGTGGTGATGGCTGGGAATTGAATTTGAATTCTACTTAGTGAGGTGTGCTCTTCAAACCTTTCATCTTCTTAGCCCTGTTTTTTTTTTTTTTTTGGTGGGGGGGAGGGTTTCTTTCTCCTTCCTTGCTGCCTCTTTTAGGCAGTGGTTGATGTTTACGTAAAAAGTAACATCTTTTGAGTAGAGGATTTTAGATTTATCTCAAGTTTTTGTCTTGGCAATTAGTTCTTGGATTGTTAGATTATACATATTCTCTTGAACTTTCAGCCTCCTTTGTAACATTTTCCTCCTGGGGAGCTCTTTGCCATTTTGGTTCTTTTGTAATAGGTAATTCACCGCCTAAGGAGGCTAGCTTTTTCAGTCTGGAAGCCCCATACTTAAGAGAAAGGTGCAGGACTCATTCTCAAAGCCCTCCAACCTTTGGGTGTCTTTGTCATGTGATTAATATATTCACTAGCTCCAGCTGCTCAACCTTTGATGTGGAGGAAACATGAGAAGGGGTTACCTGAAAAAAAAAAAACACGCAGATTTTGTACTGTGCTGGGGCAGTCACTGTGTGGGGAATTTCAGTTGGCTTCAGGTCCTGGGTGTTGTAAGGGTATGGGAAGTATGGAAGATAGTATGGGAAGACAAAGCCTCTTTCAGAGCCCCACCCCAGGAAGGAGGCTGGCCACCAGGAGTGTGGCCTTTGTCTCTTCTTGGCACCCTCTTGATGCCTTGAGCAAACAGCTGGACAGAGCCTCTTAGAAATAAGGTGACTGGCCAGTGTATTGACACACAGAGACACAATAGAAAACTGCATTAGGAGGCGATCCATTGGGATTTGCAGTAAATATATTACTGAACACAAGTGACTTGCCGATACTGCTTGTTTAGCAGTTTGCAAGGGCAATGGCAGTATAGATTTTTGAATTAGAAGGGAAGGGCTGTTCTTCCTCTGTGAGGGAACATCTAGTTGATGGCCAGGGAGAAAATTGATTTAGAGAACAGAATGCAGCTGCCTTTATTTGTGCCATCTGAAAGGTTTCTGTGGATTAGGGAGTGGAAATAAAAAAGTTTGCTTCGTTTTAGGAAAGTGACTGAACATCAATCTGCCCGAGTCCTGGTCTGATAGAGACTATAAAGGATGGACCACTAGTACCAGGGACACGTTAGGACACAAGTCCAGTACTCTTGACAGTCATTTCATTTGAACTCTTTAGGTTTCAGTAGTTTCTTGGGTTTATTACTGCTTTTATTTTTCTTAACTTTTGGGGGCCAAGCCTGGTAGTGTTTAGGGGCTATTTGTTCCTGGGAGGATTTGGATTTGTTACTGTTAAATACAGTCAAGTTATTTATTTAGGACTTTAGGGTGAGTAATCCTAGGCCCCATCCTAGAGTTTCCTAGAGCCTTTATCCTGCATTTGATTCTGTGGAAGTATAATCATGCAGAGATACTCGTTGTTCCTCTCAAATAAGAAAATGGGCTCCCAGGCTAGGTGATGACATCATGTTTGTGTAATTAGCAGATCTTCTGTAGGTTGTTTGTTTGTGACTTTCTGCCTGAGCCCTTAGAACTGGACTTTCTAGATTAAGCTCTTTTTCTGAGCCCATTTTCTTCCTCTGTAGATCTGAAAATTTTTTTCTCATTACAATTTTTTTTTTAATGTACCTCACTAGGATCAGAATTATTTATCTTTGGGCTCAAATGGAAGCATTTTGGGCCTTCCCAATTTAAAAAACCCTTATTGCCAGCCTCTTAGATTCTTATCTAAGGAATGAAAATAAATAACTTATTCAGACCGAGTAACAAACTCTGTCCTTGGAAGACTACAACCTTATGTAATTAAAGCATCTACACTGAAGGGGATTCATGAATTACCAAGAGAATTTGGTTTATTTGACTGAAGTGAGTCTTGGCAGAGTACAGAAGAGGGGAGTCTTTCAGATATTTTTGTATTCTTTTGTAATGTGGAAAATGCAATCTTGGGACCAGAGCTATGGTGCAGCAGTAGGGCATTTTCCTTGCATGTAGCTGACCCAGGATGGACCTGGGTTCAATTCTCAGCTTCCCATATGGTCCCCCGAGCTAGGCATGATTTGTGAGCACATAGCTAGGCATAACCCCTGAGTGTTACCAGGTATGGCCCAAAAACACACACGCAAAGAAAAGAAAAAAAAGAAAATGCAGCCTTTATTTGAAAAGACAGTTGATCCTTCTGAAAATTAAATGGTAACCGGAATTATAAAGTTTGCTTGTTACTTGATTGGAAAAAAAAAGTCTGGATTCTCGATAAGGTTTAGTGGTATCCCCTCAAATTTGAGGGGCCAGAGAGATAGTAAAGAATTTATGGCACTTGCCTTGCATGTGGTTGACCCCACCCCAGCTCTGCTTTGTTATTCCAAGCAGTCAGGAATAACCCTGCAGCCCTCCAAGGTCCTCAAAAATGTTTTGGTTGTGAAAACTTTGAAAGTGCTGTGTAATCTTAGAACAGTGTAACTGCCGCTTTCTAGTTCTCATTAGACTTCATGGACCTCATATTTTTTGTGTGCTGTTCCGTGTGTATCTAATTGCATGGGTGCAACGATTTAGAGGAGCAGAAAAAAATTTCTCATGGTGAGGTGAAGATCCATCCCTAGGGATTGGACAATTGAGATGCAGGTGGCTGACTGTGTGTCTCTGTAAGTATTGGGGATAAAGGCAGACCCAGTTCAGTCCCATCCTGCCAGTACTTGCTTTTACACATGCTTATTAAAAGCTTGGCCTCCTGCTGACTTGGGTGTGCTGAGGAGCTCACATCATTACTGTCTCTGTGTTTAGCTTGAGAAGCAGCCCTGATGTCTCTAAGGAGAGCATCTGAGGGAAGCACAAGGTTCTTGACAACTCCCTCTGCCTGCCAGTTGGCCCAGGTTCCAGGGCTTTTTCCATTTGTAAGCTGGCTGGCTCTCTTATAGAGCCTGGGCTGTGAGCTCCCGCTGATGAAATCTCCTTGCACAGCTCCCAAGAAGATTGGAATTGGACCCCTGAAACGCATCCAACTTGTGTCCTTTTTAGCTGACCCAGGGCCAGAATCATACCACTAACTAAATAAGGAGGCAACTGCTGACTTGGATTTTGTAGGAAATTTGTATTTGATAATTGAGTACCGTGGGTGCTATGATGCTTGAATTAAATAATGAAGAAGGAAATGTCAAATTTGACAATGCATTTCTCTAATGGGTATAGAGATTTTGTGGAACTGATTGTTTATAACAAAGGGTATTCCTTCCTTCAACCTGCCTAATGTGTTAAGTATGGGTTAACCACCCAGAGAGCACTGGGCAGATGTGTCAGGGCACTGACTGCACTGCTCTTTTTTGTCATGTTTCCAGCACATTTTTGTCACCAGGTCAGATAGATATCGAAAAGCTGTGTCTTGCATTTCATTTTGTTTTTGTTTTTCAGATTAGCTTTTGGAATTAACCTCCTCAGTTCCTTTCAAAGTGCTGAAATTACTTAAGGCTGGAATGGTCTGAGTACTTAATTGTTGCTTCCCAAATTAGAGCAGGTTAACAGGGAAGGTGCTCTGAGGCAGACTTCGCATGGTGAGAATATTGGTATTGACATCATTTCTACTTCAGAGTATAGTTGGAGACCAGATCCTACTGTTAGCTGCATACTAGTAATATGGCTGTAAGAGGAGATGAATGTGGCTACTTCTCCAAGTCTATTACTCAGGAGGACTGTAAATTTGATTGGCTGTTACAATTCTAGCAGAATCATTCGATTTGAGAGCAATAGAAAGATAAGATATCCAATTACCCAAATGATTTGCAGGGTTAGCCAACGTTGTCATGGAGACCTGAGTTGGAACAAATTAAATTTTAAGCAATAAAATAATCTTAAAGCCCGTCTGGGAACAAGAAAATTTGGCAGTGGCACTTACCTGAATTGAATCTTAGCCTGACACGATGTTGTTTGACATTGATATACTGTGGGAGTCTAAACTTATGTATGGCACAACATTACTTTTAAAAAAAAGGTTGGTCAGTGAGGAGAGTTTGTGTAAAGTCAGGAGATAGTAACATTTATTTTCTGGCTTTACTTGGTAATCAGGCTCTGGCTTCAAAGGAATAGTTTGTTCCTAAAGATTGAAATGCCTTAGTAATGCTTAAGCAGCATTAATTGAATACTTGAAAAAAAGTCTTTGAGCAGCATGCAGTGTTTGGAAATTGTGTGTGTGTGTGTGTGTGTGTGTGTGTGTGTGTGTGTGTGTGTGTGTGTCTGTGGTTGGGTGTGTGGGTGTGGAGGTGTAAGTGAGCATATATTTGCATGTACAAATAAGGAGATTTTGGCACATGTCCCCACACTGCAGATGATCCTCTGTTGGTTAGAATTTCTGTTTTGCAGTTGCTCGAAGACTGGAGAACTGTATTGTAAACTTGAGCCAATGACCTGAAGCCCGAGGAAGCCCCAGTCTGAGGTTTAGAAGATTCTCTTTCCTTATTAATGTATTGTTTAACTGGTTCCTGGCTGTGCTGAGGATTTGAAAATAGCCATGTGGCCAAGAAGGAGGGAGGGCATTTTAGCAGCATGTCTGTTAGACAGATGGAGATGAAAATTGGTCTGAGGTCAAGCCATTTGCAGCCTCCTCACAACCTTCGATTTTCCTCTCTTCCTCACCACAGATCATCTCAAATGATTCCGTAATGACCAAAAGTGCAACATTGACCTTTATTCCCTGGTGGATTACTGTGTTTCACAGTCCAAATGGCAGGAAGTCTATTCTGTTCTTCCAGAAGGAGCTCGGTTATTGAGCCAGTCCAACCCTGTGGGAACGGCATGAGTGCAGCCCCTGGAACTCTGAGCTTAGGTTTGGTTTTTGGTACTCTGGGAAAGGGAAGTTGGTATGACCTGCACCCATATAATTAATGGACTGTCTTGGATGCCTTCTAAACAAACACACACACATGCGCACACACATATATTGACTTAGGCACTTGTAAAATAACTTGTGAGTTCAGGGAGTGGTTAACTGATTTGGTCCCTAGTTTAGAAACTGTTCTCACTTGGAGAGCCTTAGGCTGTTTCCTCCCTTATTAGTTTCTTAAGCCAATCTTTCCCTAAGTGGATGATCCCCCCCCCCCCCACCCCTAGATGTTATTTGCTGTTAGGTTATACCTTATTTTACCTAAAACCAAGACCATCCCTGGTTCCTTTGTATGTTTGTTTACAATTTGGATTTATCCCAAAACAGAGATTGTCTTATTTGTAAATCTGGGTGGGATTGGCTCAGGATAGCCTAAGCCAGGGGTTTCAAACTCATGGCCAGCAGGCCCTTTTGCAGCCTTCCATACAACATTTTGTGGCCCTGCCCTAGAGGAATCTTTTTTTGTTTTGTTTTAGTTGTTTGGGTCACACCTTCCAATGTTCAAGGCTTACTACTGACTTTGCACTCAAGGATCACCCTGACTTTGCCTCCTGTGGCCCCAGGTAAATTGAGTTTGAGACCCCTAGCTATCTGTTCTTACTGCCCCTTCCAGAGGTGGTCTTGACACTCAATAAAAAGGGCTGTTCTGGCAGACAGCTTGCTCTCCATGTGAGGTAGAAGACTGTCAGACTACCTGTGTTTCATCCTCAGCCTAGTCTGGATTATTTCTTTTGCGACCTTGATTCAGATTTGTTCACCTGGGGTTGGAGATTCTGTGCATGGGATGATTTTATAGTTTGCTTTAAAAAGGTAGATTTCCAGGACCAGTGAGGTGGCGCTAGAGGTAAGGTGTCTGCCTTACAAGCGCTAGCCAAGGAAGGACCCGAGGTTCGATCCCGCATGTCCCATATGGTCCCCCCAAGCCAGGGGCAATTTCTGAGCACTTAACCAGGAGTAACCCCTGAGCATCAAACAGGTGTGGCCCCAAAAACCAAAAATAAAAAAAGAAAAAAAAGGAATATTGCTAAGTAATTTTACTTTTTGGAAGGTGAGAGTATTGAGAACCTTTGTCTGAGAGAAGATAATATATATGTCATTTAAACGTTGGAAATTGGGGCCCGGGAAATAGCATGGAGGTAAGGCGTTTTCCTTTCATGCAAAAGGTCATTGGTTCGAATCCCGGTGCCCCATATGGTCCCCCGTGCCTGCCAGGAGCAATTTCTGAGCATGGAGCCAGGAGTAACCCCTGAGCGTTGCCGGGTGTGACCCCCCCCCAAAAAAAAAAAAAAAAACGTTGGAAATTAACCATAACAGATGTGAGGTGACTTTGGGAACTTGTCTCTAGTGTACTCTCTTGTTTTGAATTAGCCTGTTTTATATTTGAACACCTTGAGTTCCAGTCCCATTTATCCTGAGTTTCATGCATAGTGTTTCTTTACCATGCCCTCCACTGTGTCCACTCTTCTGCCATTGTTCCTTCCTGGAAGCCCTATTGATCAATTCTC
Organism: Crocidura indochinensis; assembly: GCA_004027635.1. Lineage (NCBI taxonomy): Eukaryota > Metazoa > Chordata > Mammalia > Eulipotyphla > Soricidae > Crocidura > Crocidura indochinensis. Next base: position 6,538 of record PVKC010032913.1, read on the forward strand.
AATTTGTTTCTTTTTTTCCTTATTTCTTTTTTTTTGGGGGGGGGGTTGTAGGTTTAGGGAAACAATCGACAGCATTCTGAGTTATCTTCTGGCTCTGAGATCAGAAATTGCTCCTGGCAAGGCTGGAGAACCATCTGGGATGGCAGGGTTTGAGCCTGGGTTGGCCACGTGCAAGGCAAACACCCTACCCACAGTGCTATCAATCAGGCCATCTCACATTCTGTTTCTGACCATTTGTCATTCCCTTAATTTCTCCATATCTCACTTGTGAGGGAGATCATTCTGTATCTCTCTCTTGACTAACTTCGCGCAACATGATTCTCTCCAGATCTATCTACTTAAGTGGCAAATTGCATGACTTTTTGCATAGATGAGTAGGATTTGATTGTGTATATATATACCACACTTTATCCAATCTGGCATACTTTTTTTTTTTTTTTTTTTTTTTTTTTGATTTTTGGACCACACCCGGCAGTGCTTAGGGGTTACTCCTGGCTGTCTGCTCAGAAATAGCTCCTGGCAGGCACGGGGACCATATGGGACACGGGGATTCGAACCAACCACCTTTGGTCCTGGATCAGCTGCTTGCAAGGCAAATGCCTCTGTGCTATCTCTCCGGGCCCAATCTGGCATACTTTTTATTAACATCTTTTAGTCACCTTGTGTAATCCTGAGTAATAAATTCTTACACTGGGTATTTATGAAGGTAGCCTCTTAACCTGAGAGAATGGTGATTTTCTCTTGGATTTTATATGGATTGTATTATAATAGAACATTCAGCTGTTTTGTTTTCCCTTTCTAAAAAAGTATTTTATCTTTATATTAAAAAAATCTTATTGACTTCCATCTGTGTAAGTAAGTTAATTTCTTTGATTCATTAAATACATGAGTGAAGTCTTGTCTCAGACCCATAGATACTTATTGTTCATCTCCTGAATTCTTCAGACTTCTCCCAAAGGACTTGGAAAATTTTGGTCAGCACCCCAAATTTCACTTTAAATATGGTTTAAAATCTTTTGGAGATGGGCCGGACAGATAGGACAGCAGTAGGGCATTTGCCTTGCACACAGCCGATCCAGGATGAACAGTGGTTCGAAATTGAACATCCCATATGTTCATCGAGCCTGCCAGGAGCAATTTCTGAGCACAGAGCCAGGAGTTACCCCTGAGTGCTGGTGTGACACCCCCAGCCCCCCAAAAAAAAACCTTCTGGAGAAAGTGTTCCTCCCTCCCTCTTGTGACTTTGTTGTGTACAGATTCTTTTCCCCTCTGATTGGAACTTCCTAGCCCAACTTCCTAGTCCTTGACTTCTGCTGCACTCAGAAACTGTGCTCTGTTTTTTTGTTGGGGCTGGGGGAGATGGTGTCTTTGTTTTCTTTCTCAGAGGCTCACCTCTCCAGCAATTCAGTCTCTGCGGGGCTCGTCACTCCTTCTGAATTGTGGTCTCAGAGGTCATAAGTGGCCTTGTTCTGGGTAGGTCACTTTATCTGTATCATGTTTTTAAAACTGAGCAAGTAGTAGGTCATGGTCACCTCAGGTTAGAAACTGTCTTCCACTCTCCAAATTGGCAAAGGATTCCAGCTGATTGTGCCAACATGTGTACCAAACTGTTTCTCCAGTGGTTGCCAAAGGAGATGTGGTGAGGGTGCAGTTTGCAGAGCCAATTCTGGTGGTTAAAAGTGAGCTGGTGGTTTGCTCTGTCTGAAGTGGGTGTGGTCGAAGCAAAGTCAATACCATTCAAAAACTGGTAAGCGACCAGATCTACTGTAGAGTTGGAGTTTAGAGTGCTGTTTTCAATTATATTTCTAGGAGAGCATGTGAATCTTGAGCAAAGATGTTCTCACAGAGACAGCTTGTTTGGTATGTCTTCCTGTGCAGCTTTGTTTCACTGTAGGCTTAAAATTTTATTTTTCTGATGCTAAGTTTAACCTTCAGTCATGGTGATGTCACTGGTTTTTCCTTCCACTAATCCTGCTATTGTGTGATATTATCTAATTTCTTATAAGCTACCATATGACTAAACCAAGGAAGAGGGTAAAAGGTGTAGGCTTCTGGAGAGTGTACCAGAGATTTATCTTTCTATTCATAGAGATTTCTTTCTTCCCAGTTGAGAACCATAGCTGATGACCTGTAGTGGTGGTCTATGATTCATCCTACAGTCTTTCCTCTTTAAACCTACGGTGCCTTATCATGCTGCCTTTTCCTTTAAGAATGCTGAAAGTTATTATTTTTTTTTTTAATCCTGGGACAAGTCAATTCGATTTCATGGGAGCAACACTCTTTGAACTCCAGAGCGAGGTTTTCTGAATAATGGCAATGTGCTATTTAGGCTTTGAAACAGCTGCGATGCTTTTGTCAAGGATGCATCTTTACCAAAATGACAAATTAAAGCCCAAATGCTCTGCTTGGCAACAGTTGGGTCAAAACATTTAAGTCATTAATTAGAAGGAACTGAAGGGAGAAAATTTTGTACAATTATGCAGCATTGCAGACTCAACTTATCTTGGAAAATGCAACTGAATTTTTTTTAAAGGAAAAATGAGGGCAACCCTCTTGTGGGGCCTGCCAAGCTTGTCATTTGCAAATAAATCAAAAGACCATCATTGCAGCAAGGAGAGCCACTGAATAGAGTTGCTTTGTCATTCTTTGATGGGCCCCACACTCAAGCCTGCTATTAAAAATGAATGCATTCAAGAGGCTCTGCATTAAGAGCATAAACAATTAAGAGCACTTGAGTTGCTCAGCTGAGAGCTGCTTGGAAGATAGGGGAGCTTTGAGATGCTGGCCCTGCATCTGCCTTCCAAGGAGCCAGAGAAAGGGAGCAATTAGTGTTTTTATCTCCACCCCTGCAGCCTTCTGCAGGTTCTTTAACCCCTTCATGTTTCACAGAGGCTGTGAAAGGGGTTAAAGATGAGCACTGAAGACAGAGTATGTGCCCAGTAGGAAAGGCTCAGAGTTAACATGCTGGGGGAGCTGCCAAATGAGGGGATGATGGGAGATAAAAGTTATTATCTCCCAGTAATTGGTGACTTCTGTTCTGTTGTAGCCACTAAAGGGCTTCTGTCACCCTTTAAAAGGGGTGCTTTTAAAAGGTAATGTTTTGTTTTAATCACAGGGTGATTAAGGAGGGGTGAGCTTTCGTTCCCATGGGTGGGAATACTTTGAATGAGTATTGCTTGATTTCCCACAGTAAGGAAAATCATTTTATGAAACTGGTGTGGCAGCTATTTGTGACTGAACTCAGAGGCTTGGGTCCAACTCCCCAGGTTGATTGTTGTTGACCCTAGGTAAGTTTTTTTCACCTCTTCAGTTCCTTCTCTTGGAGACCTGCTGCCCTGTGCTAGGAGAGCTGATGTAAGAGGGTCGAGCTGTGAAGCAGTTCCTGCTGCTGCTCCTGTGGTTCTTATGTGGTAGTAGTTCTCAGTCAGGCCCACTGGCCCTGTTCTCAGCTCACTTGGCAACTGGTGAGCTGTGCAGACTTTCTGAGTTGGAAATGTTGTGTTGATTGTAGTCTACTTCTGGTGCCGGGCTGCTCCAGGGTCTAACTGTGCCAGGTATCAGAATGGGGGCTCCTGAATGCAAAGCCTGTATTGCAGTTTTTTGAGCCAGTCCATTCTGAAGTTTTCGAACTACTTAATTGGCAACTACTGATTTTGCTTTTTTTAGTTGGTTCATTTTTTTTTTTTTTGACGAGGGGGGAAGTGTTAGGTGGGAGCACACTGGATGTGCACAGGACTTAATTCCTGTCCCTGCACTTAGATCATTCTTGGAGGACTTGGGCAACTAGATTGGATATTGGGATTTGACCTGGGACAGTTCATGTGCTTTAATATTTCTCTTGTCCCATATCCTCAACTTTGCTAGGTCCTAGAACTTTTCCTTTGGGTTTCTTCGGCGTCAGATTCTTTTATTGACTCAGCTCCAATTTAAAAAGTGACTATGTTCATATTTAAGATAAAGTTCCTTAGTGTAGTGGTGAAAGAAAGTGTCTTATCTGAAGCGAGTTTGATGAGTGAGCTGATGTGCTAATGGTCTCTCAGTTTAGGACTCTCTGTCCCTCTTTTAGGAGGGAGAGGAGAATGCTGGAAATTTTTTTTGCCATGTGTACATTGCATAGTTTTGTTGTATAGTAGTTTTTTGTTGTTTTTGGAGCCACACAGAGCAGTGCATGGGTTCACTCTTTGCTCTCATGGATCACTCCTGGCAGGATTTGGGTGACCCTATGAGTACTGGGGATTAAATTGAACCTGGATTAGCCATCTGCACCTTTTCTCCAAATACCTTGTTAGTCAGGCAGAGAGTATAGTCACATAGAGATGTCTTTCCCTGAGGTGCTGCTGTGGATTTTCCTCCACTGGTGGGCTGGAATGGTTTCTGTTAGAGTTGAGGTTCTGCTCCTCTGTGCCTGTCAGAAAGAGGACTCAGTGCAGTTTTGGATGTGATTGTTTCCTTCAACTGACATAGATAGGTGATCTTAGAAAATCACCTCACTCTGCCATGCTATGCACTCCTGCCTGAGCAGAACCACACCCGCCATGGACTATACACTTAGGGTACTAAGACTGACCAAGTGATGGCATGCTGTGCCTGGTGCTTCTGTTTGGGCTGCCTTGCTTTGCAAACAAGACTGTGGTTAGAACAGCTTAGCTTCTAGACTCTAGTAGGTAGGTTCTACTTCCTCCTTCCTGGTGAGAGGATTAAGGCAGAAATGTGGTTTCTAAGGTTGCATGGTGATAGCAGAGGCTTAAGGGCCAGCCTTAGTCACAAGGTCACTTAGAGGAACAATGGGATTCCCCATAACCCTACTACCACAGCACAGAATCATTGTTTATATTTTGGATATTAATGTACAGTGTTTGGCTACATCCATGTTTTTAAAAAGAACACAGCCACATGACAGTGTATATATGGCTCAGCCAATAGCCAATAGCAGGTCACAGTACCACAAACAAAACCACAGGTTTTTTTAACCCTTCCCCCAACACCCTATTTACTTAAGCTTTCTTTTGAGATGTTAATCCCACCTGGATGATCAGACCCACCAACACCTGGGATGGCACTGGCTATTTTAAATAAAGAATAAAAAAGTCTGGCAGTGAGAGGCAAGGTGTAGCAGCAAAAAGGCTGAGACAGAGGGCAGCAAAAAGCTTAACAGAGAATGCAGATGTGAGGAAAAGCATATGGTGGATAGGGCCATGTAATAAAAGCAAGTTTACACGGATGAAACTTGAACTGACTGTTTATGAATTATTTCTCTGCTGTGACCCTGAGTCTTCAATTCGGCTGGCCGAAGGGGTTAGAAACATAGTGCCTGGAGTGGCCTCACCCAACATGTGGGTCTTTATATTTTATACTTTTTATTTTTGTTAAACGCATGGGCACACTAACTCCTTTGTTCTGATCTTTCTGCTTAATTAGTAAATGTGTTAGCCATTACATACTTCTTAACATACAGAGATTAGATAGGTTATTGACGCTCCTGTCAGAGGTAGTGTTCATGTATTTTAATTGCTATTTGGTTTGGTTTTATTGGGGGGGCACACCTGGTGACTTTCAGGGGTTATTTCTGGTTCTGTGCTCAGAAATCTCACCTGGCAGATTTAGGGGGACCATATGGGATGCTGGGACTAGAACCACTGTCCATCCTGGGCTAGTTTCGTGCAAGGCAAACATGCTACCTCTGTGCTATCTCTCTGGACCTTAATTGATCTTAATATCAGGTAACAGGTATATGGGGAGAGTAAATGTTAGTCTGTCATAAAAAAGAAACTAGGTGGTTTTGATATATTTAAACTGCCTTTATATATTTATCTGACTTTTTTTTTAAACTAGTGCAGCAATGAGCAGCTTTATGCTTGGAATGCTTTTCATTTGAATTGTTTCCTTATGATGTTTTTAGATGTGGGAAGCCTTACCAAAGGGTTTGAATAATTTCAAACTCTTGAAGCTCATTACCTAATTGCTTTCTAAGATGATGGCATCACTCTATTCTGTCCTCCATAATGTATGGCTATTCTAATTTCCTAGAGGACTCATTATTGCTGGGTTTTTATCAATTTTGGTTGCTGCACTACCTGACCCATTCAGAATGACCTGCCTTGCTTACAGTATTTGTTTTGCTTACTCCCTGATGAATTTGAATTCCCTGTATTTGACATTGTCATTTCACTTAGTTAGAAACTTCTAGTCGGAAGGGATTTAGAGGTTATCTGTTTCCTTTTATTTGTTTTGTTTTCATGTTTTTGTATTTATCTGTTACCAGACACTTCTTCCCAGCACTTCACTACTGTCTTTTTTTCTTGGCTTCCTGCTTGGTTCAAGGTGACCAGAAGACCGGTTTGCCTTACTCCTCAACATAAGAAGTATTTTCATGATCCATCAATTCGCAATTTGTCATGGGATTGCTTGAGACCTATCTTGCCCTGTTTTGTGCGTGTTTTAGAGAAGTGGGTAGTTGAGGACTGACTCTTAGATCTTAAAATTATACAAAGTGTAAAAATATGAAAATGTGTAGACATGAGAAATTTGGATAAATAATATTTGGTGGTTCTGTAGTTCAGATGCTGCTTTATCCACACCTGGGGTTGTGGTGGATTGATGGTTGAAAGCTGTTTTGGAAGAGTTTAAAAAATACAACAGAGTTTTGATTGCTTAATTTTGAAACAATGAATTAGATGTGCCTCTTTTTAATATATGTAAGTCCTTTACCCTCTAAGATAAAAAGCTTCTTTCTACAAACAGAACCCTTTATTTTTGGGTGGGGGGGGTCACACCTGGCAGTGCTCAGGGGCCACTCCTGGCTCTATGCTCAGAAATCACTCCTGGCAGGCTCGGGAGACCATATGGGACGCTGGATTTTGAACCACCGACCTTTTGCATGCAAGGCAAATGCTCCACCTCCATGCCATCTCTCTGGCCCAGAACCTTTTTCTAACACTTTTTTGTGATGATTTTTCTCGTTGCATCCATTTCATTTAGGAACCTGCGGATTATGTTTTGATCTAAGGAAACATTAGTTTGGAATTGAGTTATTTACCCTCTGATGAGAGCCAACAGGATACCTGGTGGCACTAGATCAGTATTTAAAAGAACTCCTGGGACTGGTGAGGTGGCGTTAGAGGTAAGGTGTCTACCTTGCAAGTGCTAGCATAGGACGAACCGGTTTGATCCTCTGGCGTCCCATATGTTCCCCCCAAGCCAGGAGTGATTTCTGAGTGCATAGCCAGGAGTAATCCCTGAGTGTCAAATGGTGTGGCCGAAAAAACAAAATTAAAAATAAAAATAAAAGGACTCCTGTCCTCAACTTTTGTGTTAAAGGAAATTTGTATAGTAACCCTAATATGGGATTTTGAATGTACAGGCTAGATTTACAAAATGATAGTCTACAGTGTGGGAGAACTTGAAGGCCCTAGAGAAGAATTCGTTTTTGATGAAGAATGGCTGCTTCAAGGTGGACTTAGGCCGACATTGAGGATTTGGGGGTAAGAGTGTGGTGAGCTTGTCCTCTGGTTGTAGTTTACATGTTAGCTTATGTGATTTTGATGGAATGCTGTAGGAGGGTTACTGGAGACCTGGAGAT
>PVKC010032914.1:0-14120 GCA_004027635.1 Crocidura indochinensis
GACTAGTATCTGTACATGTGAGAGATGTTTGGCTGTTTATCTCACCTCTGCCCATTATCTGACTCATTTTTTAATTCCTCCTCAGGGCTGGCCTAGAGGAAAATACAGGTAAGCAGGATAGACATGCCTCTCCCAAAGGCCCAGCTGTCACTGAAAATTATTTCCCATGTATATTTTCCCCAAAGATCTCCATATTTGAACTAAGGACAGCTGATAGAGAAAAATATAAATTATACTTAGCAGAAAGGAAATCAAGGTAGGTAACACATGAAAATTTAAGTATAGTGCTTTATAATATAATTTCAACCCAGTGAATTTAATGAGTGGTTGTTTTTCTTTAGTCAATGGAAAGCGAAGTAAAATAGACGAATTTATGTTTAGTCACATACTGCTGTTGATCCCCATCTTAAGATGAATTTCATAATTTCTATCTAAATAAGTAGGTCTGTACATCATTATAGCTGCCATGGAAAAATAGAGCATTTCTCATTAGAGTTCTTTCTTTGGCAACTGCTCCTAGACAAACTTCTAGTCACATTGTGAATAGTTCTGTTCCCAATTTAACAGAAATTTGGGGAACAGTTTAACTGTACCTGTTTCTTAGAATTTAGTGAAGTTAGGGGCTTCAGTGATAGTACAGTAGCATAGGGCACTTTCCACTTTCCATGCATGCAGCTGGTGTGAGCTCAATACCTGGCAGCACATATGGTGCCCTGAGCACTGACAGGAATAAACCCTATGCAAAGAATCAGAAGTAAGTTCTGAACACTATTTCGTGTCGCCCAAATACTATGCTACTCAAATAATTAGACTTTTATTATGAATAAATAACTTCAACAAATTATTTTTGGAGCTATGAAGAAAATGGGTTAAAACAGAACTCTCTGAATTCCTGATTACTTTGATACACATACTCTGTGATTATATAAATGCTTTTCCATTTAAACAGTGATAACATTTTGATCTTATTCAAAATAAAAGTTGTATCAATAATGCCATTTATTATTGAAACTTTAGTCTCTACTGAGGAGAAGTCAAGGATGCTGAGAGAAATAAAACCACATTCTACTGATTGTAAAACAATCAACTTTAAAATCTTCTGCTCCCTGAAGAAAATTTTTACAGATAGAATTGCTTATTGTTTAGAATATGTTAACATAAATTTTTGTTTTAACAGTTTGCTGGAAATTTTATTTATTGATCTAGATGAGTGCAAAGGTGGTTTAGATCATAAAAATAGTACTATGTCTACTAATGTTTACCATCCCAGCACTCCATTTTTAGAATAGCAAATATATTACATTTTATAAATGTATGTAGCTTACATACATTTTTTAGGCCACATCCAGCAGCCTCAGGAGTTAAGCTATACACTCATGGGTCATTCCTGGCAGTTCTCAGGGACAACATGGGATGCCTGAGATCAAACCTCTGTCAACTGTGTGCAAAGCAAATATCCTATCTGCTGTGCTATTGCTCCTGCCCCAGAAAGTAGCTTGTATTTCTTTTCTCCATAAGAAAATTGAGACCTCACTTACCATTTATCATACCAATCAATGTTAATGGGACAGAAAGGGGAATTCAATATAGTTCTACATGACCATGAAGATCCGGAACCAATTATCTGTGTTGTTTTACATTCTGCACTTATCTAACATATTATAATAGTTTTGACTCTCTACTAAATAATCAAATAAAAATTTCATGCAAGAACTTATGGAAAATATTTAATCGGATTATGATTTTTGTGACACAATTTTGAATGTTCAATTATTTGTTTTTAGGTTCTTAATTCCTGTATTTGAATACACACTTTTCCTTTTATTCAAAAGGATTTTATCTTGAGTAGACACCTGTGAACTATAACATATTCGTTATATAGAGCATTAATTCATTGAGCTCATCTTTCAAAAGCACTTCAAATTACTGGTGTACTGGGTCATATGTTTTGGGTTGTATCATCATTTTTGATATTTTGTATTTATTTTAGTTTTATTATGACAAGTAAATTATTATTAAGTATAAATCGAATTTGTTCAAATATTACAATGGAAAATTATGAATGTTTTAGTATCTATTTCAGAAGAACTATAATGGTGTTCTTTAGGCAGTTAAAATTCTTAATTTATTAGGGCCTGAGCAATGGCACTAGAGGTGCAAGCACTAGACTAGGATGGACCGCGGTTCAATCCCCCAGCATCCCATATGGTTCCCCCCAAGCCAGGAGCGATTTCTGAGCACATAGCCAGGAGTAACCCCTGAGCACTAACAGATATGGCTCCCCAAAACCAAAAATTATTATTAATTAATTTTTGAATTTTATTTCAGTTACCATGGTTTACAAAATAGGGTTTCATGAATATAGCATTCTAGTACCACACCCTCTGCTAGTGGTCCTGTCTACCACTGTCCAAAAGTTTCCCACATTCTCCAATTTGTGGTCGGCTTTCTATTAGAGTCTAATTCGGTTTCTCTTAGATTTGGACATTTATTATTACCCAACTATATTTCTTTATTCGCATATGAGAGAGTTGAACATATGAAACATATGAAACTCTCCAGACCCCATCTATCTATGCAGAAGCAAATTGCATGATTTTATCTTTCCTATATATTATGGAATGTGCCATAAATTCTTTTTCCAGTCATTTGTCCTTGGACACTTGGTTTTTTTCCAGATTTTGGCTATTGTTAAAAGTACTATGATGAACAGGAGTGAAGATATTTTCTGCATTGAGATTCTTTTCTGCTCTTGATATGTATTCCTAGGATTGGCATAGTTAGATCATATGAATGATCAATTCCTAGTGTTTTGAGATGTGCTAGTGTTGTTTTCCAGAAAGGCTAGACTAGTGGATTTTCCCACCAGCAGTTATAAAAGGAGTCTTTTCCCACATCCTTGTCAACAATAGTTGTTTTTATTCTTTATAATGTTCAGAAATCTCTCTGGCATGAGGTAGTATCCTACCTCATCATTGTTCTGATTACATTTTTTCTGATGATAGTTATGCAAGACATTTTTATATATCTTTCATTATCTCTATATCCCCTTTGAGAAAGTTTCTGTGCATCTCTTCCCTTTCATTTTTGTTGGGGTTGTTTATATTTCTTGTAAAATACTACAAGCACATTATATAGCATGAATATAAATCCTTTATCAGCTGAGTGAAAATAATTTTTCCTGGTTTGAAGGGTATCTTAACACATCTTTTTCAGTCCATTATTAATGCACCTTTGTAATATATATTTGGTCTATATTTGTCTGTGTCCAACAGAATGGATACAATCCCTTTTTTCTATAGTCTTGATTTTACAGTTACTAAATATATTTACCTATGTTTACTGCTTAGATATTGAAATATTCAAATATACATATTAAGAACTTTGTATACAATTATTGATTTGGGCATATGAATTTATAATATATTTTACTTAAGTAAAACAAAAGGTTACAATTAGGATAAAAATTCTTAAATTTGGAAAATTAATTTTCATCTACCAATTTTAGACAGAATGTAATATTGTCTAAGAGCAATGAGTCACCAAAAAGATCTTGTAAAAATACTATGCTTTTGTATTATGAAAATTAAATAAAATAGGAATTTATCTGGAAAGATTCCAAGACACCATGAAATTGTCTTTCACAAATATCACTCATTTTCAAAGTAAAGATATAATAAGATATATATCAGAAGAAAGAAAATAAGAGAGTTTTATGTTTTTTTCTCCTATAGGGCAAGACTGACATAAAGATAATTAGTAGAACAAAAATGATAGTAGATTTAACTTGGGACCTATACAAATATACTAGTAATGCATATTTAGAGTGTTTAAACTTCAGGGACACTGTTAACAATATTGCAAATCATGGTTCCCCAATAAAATTGGAGATAAAAAAGAGTTTGAGGTTGACTATGACTCATTGGGGATTACGTTGGCTATGGCCGCCAAAGGAAACAAATAAAAAGTAACATCCATGCTATAAATTTGCCATCCTTAGAATTGCCACCTATATAAATAAGGAAAATGCAACTAGAACTATTAGAAATGTAAAATAAACATACATGATTTTCATTCTCTATGTTATTTCTTTTTTTTGGAATTTTGGGCCATACCTGGTGACCCTCAGGGGTTGCTCCTGGCTTGGGGGACAATATGGGACACCAGGGGATAGAACCGAAATCCGCCTTCCTAGGTCAATCACTTGTAAGGCAAAAGCCCTACCATTACATCACAGCTTCAGCCCCTCTCTATGTTAATTTATGAATATGGAAAAGCCAAGTTATACTCAAAGAGTGTCATTGATTACATACAAACTTTATGATCTTGGGTGAATTACGTTTTAAAACTTTTTTAACTGTATTAATTTAAAAAATACAAATAATATGACCTATCCCAAAGGTTGTTCAACAGATCAGATGTGATGTGGTCATAGCAATAAATAATAAAAATTAATAGCTGTTAAATCATAAAAAATGATAGCAGATATGCAGAATTCCCATTCAGGAACAAAAAATGCTTAAAATGACTTCCATAGGAACTTTGTATATATTTTGTATGATCAGAGTCCTATGTAATTAATCAGAATAAGGTGCAGTATTGAACACAGACAACTGGTTTAAGGACAAAGCTAATTTATTCATTATATTTAGTAATGGCTTCCTTTAAATATTGTTTATGGCATGCTTTATATCAACACAATTGAAGATAAACACCACTACACTAATATTTGTAAGCTTATGTGGCATCATCATTCCATAAAATCGGGGAAATCAATAGTTATTATATTTTATGATTTGACAGCAATTTAATATATCTGCAACAAACTTCATCATCATTACTGTTTTGCATTCACATATTTTCTTACATTTTACTTAAAATAAACTTTGTGCTATTTTTGCTTTATTCTTACTTTCTCTAATAATCTTATATTATATGTTATCGCATGTATTTAATTTTTCCCTCATATTGATCATAGCTATCTCTATATAGTTGACTTTTACCATCATTTATAGTAACTTTTCAGTTTTATTCTCTATTTTTTTCTAGGCACAATTTATAGCACTTACAAAAATTAACTTTTTTGCTTCCTTTTTTATTATCATAGATTTAATTGTGTTTTTATATAACTTGTTCACCAGATGTCATGCTTGACTTTGCAGAAAAAAATCTTATTAAAATAACTAAAAAAGAATTGTTAGGTGAATATCTATTTTTATTTTGTTAGATGTTTTGTGCTTGTTATTTAGCAAGAAAAATGACTATTAGTAACTTCTCTGAGAACTATACAATTATCAGTTATGGAGCAGGAGAGATAGCACAGTTGTAGGTTTTTGCCTTGCAAGTGGCCCACACAGGAAGATGGCGGTTCAATTCCGGGCTTCCCATATGGTCACCTGAGCCTTCCAAGGACGATTTTTGAGCACAGAGCAAGGAGAGTAACTGTGTGTGACCTAAAAACAAACAGAAAACAAAACAAACAAGATTATCAGTTATTTTTACTTTATGGCTCTATAATTATGTCCTCTAACATTTAACAGTCTTTAGTATTTTATATTTTAATTCTGAATTCTGTTTCCTAATAATTTCTTTGTGTGTTGTGTGTATGTTGTATATAAGTGAGCTTGGCATCTAATGTCCTTAGGTAAATATTAACAGGCATTCCATTTTAGACATAATGTTATGGTTACTTCACAAAAATAATTTGAAAGGCTTCATTTATTCTGTTCTCTGAAATTGTGAGTCACCTTCAAATTGTTTATTCTTTAAATTTGTGAAAACTTTTTGACTTAGTATTTATTTTCCTAGGGAAGTACTTGGGTATCTTTTAAATATATTTCATGGAAAATAGCCTGTAGTAAATTTTCACTTTTTTAGCCAATTTTGCTAAATTACATAAATTGCACATTCATGTTTTTCTTGAACTACCATATTTGAGTATTTTTTGAATTTGGTAATATTATAAGAATGCATATCAATATGTGTGTTAATCAATGGTAGGGCTTTTGCCTTGCAAGCGGCCAACCTAGGACTGGCATTGGTTCGAATGACGGCATTCTGTATGGTTCCAGAGCCTGCCAGGAGCGTTTCTGTTCATAGAGTCAGGAGTAACCCCTGAGCACCACCGGGTGTGGCTCGAATCCCAAAAATAAACAAGCAAGCAATAAATAAATAATCTATTCAATAAAACACAAATGTATTTTATTTCTGGATCCTAGTCTGAGTTAGGTTCTGTATATTTCTGTTTTACTTTCCAGGAATAAAGAAACTATATGTCTAAGATAATTGCTTTAAAAAAATTATACCTACTTGGGACCGGACCGTTGGCGCAGGACATAAGGTGTCTGCCTTGCGTGTGCTAGCCTAGGATGGATTGCGGTACAATCCCTTATTGTCCCATATGATTCCCCCAAGCAGGAGCGATTTTTGAGCTCATAGCCAGAAGAAACCACTGAGCATCACAGGGTGTGGCCCAAAAACCAAAAAAAAATTATATTTACCATTTTACTCATCATTCTGATTTCTTTATTTTTTTAAATTTTGTTTTTATTTGTTACCTTCATTTGATCTTCTATTTCTTTTACTGTGTTTCAAAATTCATATTTTGTTTTGGGTTCCTTTCATTATTTTTAATTTTCTGTATGACTTAATTTTTTCATGTAATTTTTTCAGTAATTCTGTCAGCTCACAGTTTACCTTTTTCATTTGTTTTAACACTTGCTTTCCAAGATCTTACATTTCTTACATTTTAATTTACCCGGTCATGATTATGTAGAAGGTTTACTGTTCTCATAATGATTTAATTATACTTAAAATGTTATGTATTGATAAAATTTAACATGAATAATAAAATTCACTAAAAATTTATTCAAATATCAATGTAAGCATCATATTAAGATATCGGGGCCGGCGAGGTGGCGCTAGAGGTAAGGTGTCTGCCTTACAAGCGTTAGCCAAGAAAAGGACCACAGTTCGATCCCCCGGAATCCCATATGGTTCCCCCAAGCTAGGGGCAATTTCTGAGCAAACCCTGAGCATCAAACGGGTGTGGCCCGAAAAAACAAACAAACAAACAAAAGTTATCAAGAATATATTGGGACTGGTCAGCAATTGGAGCAGGTAGAAAATTGATGGAGTAAATTGCCATAAGAGACATGAATACTTTACCAGCTATTCTGATATTCCAATGCCCTAAAAATTTTCTATAAATGTGACTTCTCTATGTGTATGCAAATGTTTGTGGAGTTATTTCTTATTCTTCCAGATAACTATTTACATTAATCAGATCTTTTCTGAATCCCGAGGCTTAATCTGCACCTGGAAGAAAGAGCATCACATTTTCCTTGTTGTTGGTTTTGCTTTTGGACCACAACCAGAGGCGTTCAGGAGTTATTCCTGGTTCTGTGCTCAAAAATCACTCCTTGCAGGCTCGAGGAGTCAACTGGGATGCTGGGAACAGAATCTGGGTCCGGCCATGTAGGCAGTGTGCAAGGCAAATAGCCTACCAGTCTGCTGTCACTAAGCCTTGAGTATCACTTTTGACATCCCTTGATGATACATCTACTTGTCATTAAAATTTTTGTGCTTTATTTTTTACTTGCTCCTTTACCACTTGCACTTTCCTGATTTGTCTATACACAGTTTTAAAGTTGTTAGATTTTACCTATTATCTACTTTTACTGAAAATTAATGTTCCATGATCTTATTTTCTCGTTGTCTTTATATGCTTTAAAAATGGTTTCCAAGGAAAAAAGGGAAAGATTTTAATTTACCCAGTCATGATTATATAGAAGATTTACTGTTCTCAGAATGATTTAATTATGCTTAAAAGTGTTATGTATTGATAAAATTTAATATGAATTATAAATTTCACTAAAAATGTATTAAAATATATGAAAAAGTTCCAGCCATGCTTCTTGCAAATGCACTAAAAATTTCAAACAAAGGGTTGAAGCAGTGGAGCAAACGGTATGGCATTTGCCTTACATGCACTAACCCAGGGCAGACCATAGTTTGATCCCCCGGCATCTCATATGGTCCCTCAAGCTAGGAACAACTTTTGAGAGCATAGCCAGGAGTAACCCCTGAGCGTCACTGGGTGTGACCCCAAAAGAAAAAAAGTTCAAAGTAACCATCATCGGGAGTGATCCGAGCACAGAGCAGGAATATGCCCTGAGCACCTAAATAAGATTCCATAAAAATTCAATACAAAACAAACTTTAATTTTGGAATAAAAATTAAATAAGGGAAGTGGAGTAAGTTTCATTCAATTTTCAAATATTTGCTATTCTTTCCTAAAAAAGAAGCCATCTAGAAGTAAATACAATTTTGTGCCAAAAATCACAGTATTTAAAATGTTACTAGTTCATAAAAATAAACTAAATATTTAAAATTAATTTTTACTTCATTGATTCATTTCCTTCAAATATTTAAACTTTTTGTGCATTAAATAAAACTAGCATACTCAGATTTTGCATGCCATTCAAATATCTGAGTATGTAAACTGTGTTTGTTAAGTGAATAACTTGGACGAATAAAACTTAAATAATTTACATAAAATTAAAATAATTTTCTATCTAAAATGATCTATGCAATTTTGACACACTTTCTTTATATATAAATTACTTTATTTGTGATAATTATTTTTTGTGTTTGTTTGTTTTTTGGGTCACACCTAGCAGTGTTCAAGTGTCACTCCAGGGTCTATGCACTGAAATCGTTCCTGGCAGGCTCGGGGACCATATGGGATGTCAGGATTCGAATCACAGTCCTTCTGCATGCAAGACAAATGGCCTGTCTCCATGCTATCTCTCCGACCCCTGTGATAATTACTCTGTCTCACAATGAAGTCATTGACAGAAAGTTTATTAAGCTCCTGTTACCAGTTGATCATTCTATTTGATTTGTTTCTAAACATTAAAAAGCTGCAAATATACATTGGTATCTTAATGGTGTGTTCCTATGGGGATGACAGTATTTAAAAACACAATACTGTTGCTTTTATGGGAAAAATGGCATATTTTCAGTTGCCAGGACTTCTGAATGTATGAGAAAAAGGGGATAGTGTGCCCACAGTCACTCTAAGTCCTAGTGCTGTCACCTCAAATACTCAGAAATTTTGTCAGATTGGTGTCTCTGCAGTGGCATAATGTTCTTCTTTTTTCTTTTTTTACACAATCTATCCAGTGACTTTATTATTATCTATGCAGTATTTTACAGTTTTTAGATAAGTCTGCAGCATCAAATATGATAACAAACATATATTTTAATGATTAGCATAAATTTTCTCCTTTCTTTGCAAATATTACTTATTAAGAAGTTGAGAAGCACTAATATAAGGAAAACAACCGAAAATGTATTTAAGATTGTCTCATTTCTTGAATACATTTGACCTGTGGAACAGAAGTTATGCTGCTCCTAGAAAGGAAATTATGTAATTAAGTTTTCATTTGTTTCATGGTTTTTATTGATGCGATGTTCTGTGTGTTCTGTTTTCTATTGCTTCCAAGTTTAGTACATTGTGAATGGGAAATCAAAAGTATAGAATTTTCATAGTTAGTTTAGTTTGACACTTAATGGCATTTTCTTCACTATATGATAAACACTGAAGAGGAAATGAAAGGGCTAGCAGAGCCAGCTGTGTTTATTCACTATGGGCTGCCCTCAGTTTTTTCTTTACAAAAGGTCTTTTAATTTTAACTAACCACATCTATCCATAGGCTATTTTTTGATGACACAGATTCATAGAAGAAAATCACAGATGAATAACTTTCAAAGACAGTAAAGTTTTTCATATACTTTTATTTTTTGGGGGGGAACCCTATATCCTATCATGGAGTATTTTATTTTATAATTTCCAATAAATAAAATGAACCACAAAAATGATATTGGTATTTAAAATATCTATAGATATTTTAATCCTTGCTTAGATAAATATATGCTGTATTTTCTTACATGTCTACTATTTATCTCTTGAACTCAACTACAATAAATTGATGTATGAAATCATGATAAGAGAATCCTTTAGAAAATAATTTAAAATTCAGTTCCATTTCACTTTGACAAGTTTTATAACTTGGATCTTTGTGGAGACTAGTTAGGGTCTCATACAAAGTGCTCTGTGATTCATATACCAACCCAACTATATAGAAATCAAAGGCGATGAAATGAAATCACTGTGCTTAAAGGGCATGATTCAGGTCAGAGTCAGGCAATTTCAAAACTTGAAATTGCTCATAGAACTCAGATGGAAACAAACAAGAAGAAAATTGAAATGGATTCTGGATTATTTATGAGTAAAACACAAGTATCTGTGTTTTGGCTCTATTGTTCTTAGCCATCTATTGCACAATGAGATCGGGCCAAACAAAGTTATCAGAAAATATTAATTTCTAGGACATTTTCATAAATTATTATGGCCTCTAGAGGATCTTCACAAAATCCAGTACCCCGAATTCACTAAATGACGTTATTCCTTAATTCCTGTAAAACACTATGAATGTGAAGACATTATATTAAAAGGGGGAAATGTCATTCAAGATGAGGCATATACTGTGAATCTGATTTTTGGAAATCGAGGAATTATGCTATATCTAGGAGAGAGAGCTACAGATATGCTTATATACATGTACGTATACTTATATGACAAAATTGAACATAGAAGTTTTTATTTGGTTTTAAAAATATGGTGGTATGTGCCTTTCATGACAATATCGTTATTTAAGCACCATGATTACAAAAATGTTGGTAGTTGGGTTTCTGTCATAAAAAGTACACTTCCCTGCACCAGTACAGCCTTCCCCCACCAATGAATGACCTTCTCTCCATCCTCCATCCCCTGTCTGTCTTCCAATTAAGCATTTTATTTCTGTCACTACCATTTTCTGGGAAGTTAGTTGTTAGTGTAGTTATTTCTCTAACTGAACTCACCACTCTTTGTGATAAGCTTCATATTGTGGGCAGATCCTTCCATCCCACGTCTCTATTGTCTCTGGGTATTGTTACCATACTGTCTTTTATTTTTCTTAAATACCACAGATAAGTGGTATTAAGACTATTCTGTGTGTCTTTCTCCTGACTTAATTCACTCAACATAGTAGTTCCCGTGTTCATCCATATATAGGAAAATTTCATGACTTCATTTTTTTCTTAACAGATGCATAGTATTCCATTGTGTACATGTACAACAGTTTCTTTAGCCACTCATCTGTTGTCAGGCATCTGGGTTGTTTCCAGATTCTGGCTATTTACATAGAACTAATATAGGTGTTATGTTGTATGTAGAGAGTTGTAAATACTGGAAGTTGATTTTGCTTGCTAATTCTCATTTCTTATGAAGATATTTGTTCATTATTTGTTTCTCACTGTTATTTATTCTTTTTTGCTCATTGAGGTGCATCCTCCCTGATTTTTTTTCTATTCATTGCACTTTTACTCACAGTTGTGGAACTTAGAGATGTCTTAGTGAAGAAAGGTGTTAGTGATCTTACGCCAAAATTTACAAATGTTGGAGCTTGACATAAATAGCCTGGCAAAGGTCATACCATTGAAGATTGTAGAACTGGAGGAACAGTCTCTTGGATGAATCTACTGCTTTATGAAAATTAAAAAAAAAACCCTAAATTGTCTGCAAGACTTAATTCCAGTCTCTTCAATGGGTCATTTTCGAATGTGTAGCAGTGTCAATTTATCAAGGTAACATTGTCCACTTGTTTTCTGTTCTTGATAATGTCCATTTATTCCCATGATCTCCTGTCCTAACCAGTAAAATGGATACAATAGCTCTTTAGATTTTTGAGAACCTTAAGTAAATTAATTTTTATGAAACAGTTAGAATAGTTCCAAATTGTATTCATTGTTCAGTAAACATCAGTTTTCATTATTCAAATTATCATATTAGTCACACATTTTCTCTATTTTGTACTTTAAAATAAATACTTAAGTTAGCACCCATTTTATTGTTTATTAGTTTTCTCCCAATTCTAACCATCCAGCTTATTTCTGAATGGGATTATTGTTATTAATATATATTCATTAGACTTAATAAAAATGCTTGGTGAAAATTAGATATTCTGTAGATATTTTAATCCTTACTAATGTATATGAGGAAAAATGGAATGCTAGTGGATAAAATTTTGACCATTTTTTAATATTTTCAAAAATATCTTTCATGTGAATGTAGTACTATAGCATTATTGGGTTCTGTTTTTAGAATAAATGAGGCAAAAATCACTTTATATTTATAGTAACTGAGTGTATATGAAAAGTTTTCAGAATGATTTTTTTGGAATGATTTTAGTAGTGGTTGACATAGTTGCCTATTTTGAGTTACTTCTATAGATATTGTAAAAGAGATTGCTGAATATTTTCAAACTGTATTGTTTTATGAGTAGTATTATTCTAAACTGGTCCTAAATTCTAGATAAATTTGTCTTAGTACATATAAATACATTTAGTACATATAGTACCTAAAATGCATATAAGAATTGTACTGTGTTGGTTTTAGATATATTAATTTTGTAATATATATGTTATAAATCATTAAAATATATTTTGGTGATATCTATCACTGCAGTCTCATTTTATTTTTCTTATAAGATATTTCCCAGTCTGTTATTGTTAAAATTGTACCTAGGCTTTGAAGTGTCTCAATTCCTTTTCTTCTATGAATTAAAAAATATCTGTTATTAGTAGTAGAAAGGACTATAATAATGATACAGATGAAATGATTCAAAGCATCAATATCTGTAAGTAAATATAGTAGTAATAGGCTAATTTTTATATTAAGATTCATAAGGTTCTTACCAGTGGATAGATTTGTGAAGAATGAAACTAATTCTTTGTTGTCAATGGAAAACATTTTTATTTTTTTAATATTAAGGCTCTAAAACCCATATTTATAAATAGTCAGTGCACATATTGCATAACAAATTATGATTATTTATTCCATAAATATTTTAATGCCTATTCTATGTAAGATCTTATTTGAGATTATAGTCTTAGTCTGAACTTATAATTTTTCTTCAGTTATCAACACATCTTGAATTAAATTAAAATTATATGGGTATAGAGAAGAATTTAATGGAAATAGGATTAATGTATTAACAAGACGATATGTACTGATAACTAATGTGTTGAAATCTATTTTCTGTGCTTTGTCTTTATCTCTTAACTTATATTATCTTCAAAATCATGATTATTTGTGATGCTATATAGATACTGATAGGGATATTAATAATCAGAGTTGTAGAATGTGTTACCTAAAGTTACATTTACAATAATTAGTGTAATCAATTAAACTCTCTGATTTATATTTTTGTTCAGTGAGTGCTACACTATGCACATATTTTAGAAGTGGGAGCCAAAATATTTGATTATATGTGAGAATGTATGTGTAAGTCACTAAATATATGAATTCATAAACCAAAATATATTCAGGTCATATGCGTAGTCTAAAATCAGTTCATCTTTTAGTTTCTATATTTCAATATTTTTTATAGACTATACAGTTGAACAGTTTTTATCAGTTAAGTTATCAACAAATTAATTGAATAAGAAAGTGTTATACAATATAATGTTTAAATACAGGAAGCTAATGTACAGAGAAATGTGCATAAGAATTATTTCATTGATGCTTATATTTGAATTATCTAAGCAAATGGATGAGACAGCTTTGGAAGAATCAGCTAAACTAGCTGGTGAGCGTGTGGTCCAATAGATGTTAGATTGATTACACTGAAATAGAATGTAAGCAAAGAGTAAATCTAAATATTCTGTGCATGGACTAGTAAGAGAAATACTACTGGTGAATGACAGAAAGGCATTCTAAAAATGGGACCTGAAGGACTGTGGTGTTAATTTATCCTATTTTTAGAAACACTGGATAAATATTAGGATATCTGAGACTTGCTTGATTTTTTTCTTTATTTTGCTTGGGCATTAATATTACCATGTCTTTATGGAGCAATTCAAACCAACTGGGTTTAGATCTGAGCTTTGCATTAAATAGGTTTGTAAATACTACCAGAGTGATTTTTAAGTTTTTTAACTCCTGTAGACTGGTATGACCTAGTAAACATTACATATATGTATTATTTTTCTAGTACTCTGTTTAAAAAAAT
>PVKC010032915.1:0-14111 GCA_004027635.1 Crocidura indochinensis
ACAGAGCCAAGAGCAACCCGAAGGCTGCCAGGTTTGGCCCCCCAAAAAATCCCAAAGGGGCTTGATGGGCCCCGCCAGGAGGCTAAATTAGGTGTCTGTTTCTGGATCAATGTAGAGCTTCTCACCTTTTTGAAGGAGGCCAGGTAGCAATACTCAGGGATCCCTTCTGGCAGTGCTCAAGGGGCCAGAGGCAGTACCAGGGATGTAACTGGAATTGGCTGTGTGCAGGTCCAGTGCCTTCCCTGCTCTCCTAACCCCTGGCTCCATTCTGGCATCTCTGCTTAGCCAGTGGCTCCATTCAATGTGCTTCAATCTGCCGCACATCAGTTAAACACCCCCAGGTAGATGCACATCCCTGGACTCTCTGACCTTCCCCTGATTTAGACTCTCAGGAAAAGGGAAGGGATCCAGAGCAGGGGGAGCCTCAGCTGTCTCCTCATCAGACCTCCTCCTTCCCTTGGTGAAGTGGGGCTAGGGCAGAGGTTCACCCCAGGACACATTACAGAACTTTGAATTTGGTGCTCTCTGCAAGATCACTTGGCGAGAGAGAGAGAGAGAGAGAGAGAGAGAGAGAGAGAGAGAGAGAGAGAGAAAGGAGAGAGGAGAGAGAAGAGGAGAGGAGAGGAGTAGAGAAAGAGGAGAGAGAGAAAGAAGAAAAAAAACGAACTTTGGATGCTATTATGGGGCTTCCAGGACCAGGAAACTTCTACTTCAGATTTCCTCCCCTACTTCCCTAGTCATCTCAGCTGCACCCCAGTTTTCTTGTGGGACTTCCACTTTTGGTCTCTGACACACTGGAACTTGTCTGGGCTTCTAACCTTCCTGTCATCTTTGATTCTACCAACTCTCTCTCACCAGTATGGTCACAGACAAAGGACAGTTCTTCAGTATTAACTCCTAGTGGTGATGTTCCTGTCATTGTTGAGTTTGGGTTATTCTGCCAATACCTGCCAATAGCCGTCAGTGATAGCCATACCCAGACCAGCACATGGGCTGTCAATTCCTCCATATGTTGTGCTCTCTGTGAGCCCAGTGATAACACAGAAACTCTCACTGTGCTGGTTATTGCTGACTTATGTTGGCCAGTGATACCCTGCTCCTGATGTGGAGCTCAGTGTCTCCACCCTCATGTCTGTTCAGCCCTGGTTGTGGCCTCCTGTCCCATGACCTTTCTGCACTGACCCACCCCTCTCTTGCAGCTGCAACGAGCTACAGTTCTCACAGTACGCAGCCACGTGTGACAATGTGCATGTCCAGCGCATGCAGGGTGATGGCTATTGCCTGAAGCTTACCGACATGAAGGGCTTCTTCCAGCCCTGCTACGGCCTGCTTGACCCGCTGCCCTTTTATGAGTCATGCTACCTGGATGGCTGCTACAACCACAAGAAGTTCCAGCTCTGCGGCTCATTGGCCGCCTATGGAGAGTCATGCCGCTCCTTCGGCATCCTCAGCACTGAGTGGATTGATAAGGAGAACTGCTGTAAGCACCAGCCTCCTCTGGAGTGGTGTATGTGCATGCCTGCCTGCCTGCCTGCCTGGGTTGACCCATTCCCAGTGGCTTGTGGTCCGGGGTTGAGGTCATAGGAGCTAAAGAAGGATGCTGAATTCCTGACTGACCTCAGTTCCCAGACTTGGCTGTCCATTAGCCCTTTACCATACACACACTCATGACAGGTACCTGATTGGAGATGAGCCATCCCCATTGGGAAAGGCTCATGATGGGTGAGTGTAGATGGGAGCTGCAGTCTGCCTGGCTTGAAAGGAAGCAATGCTGGATTTATTCAGTATGTATCCATGCACTAAATCCATTAAAAACATAGAGCAGGATTTGTGCGTGTATGCATTTTGGTTTTGGAATGCTGCAACAGGTCATCCTAAAGGCTTACTCCTGGCTCTGCACTCAGGAATCTATTCTTGTGGCACTTGGGGGAACCATATGAGGCAGCCACATATAAGTCACACAATCTACCCACTATCTCTATGGTCCCCCCTTTCTGGGCTGAAGGGATCATAACTGATGCTGCTCAGAGTTATTCTTGCTCTGCATTCAAGGATCACTCTGGTGGGCTCAGGAGGCCATAGGAGATCCTGGGAATGGAACCAGGGCAGCTATATGCACAGCAAATGCCCTCCTCACCTTACCATCACTTTGGCCCTGACTCTGGGATTCTGTCCTAAGAGAGTCACTTTGGAGAGAAAATCCTTAGATCCATTTTTCTGTTTTCTTATTTCTTACAGCATTGTGTTAATGCTGTAGATTGAACAAAATGTACCTGCACCTGTCTTGTACTTTGTTTCTGGGGCCTTACCCAGCAATGTTCAAGTGTTTCCTGGATCTACACTTAGAAATTACTCCTGAGATGCTTGGGGGACCATACTGGATGTCCAGGAATAAATCTTGATGTACAAGGCAAATGTCCTTCCCATTATGCTAATGCAGATCCCTTGAGTGCAGAGCCAGGAGTAACCCAAATTTCAGGTGTGGCTCAAAAGCCCTCCCAGACCCCAAATTTCTGCCCATTTTTTAAAAATTGGGGCCATATCCAGTCATGCTCAGTCATGCTAACCAGGCCACCCTCCGGCAAAGCATGTATGTGTTCCAGCTCCCTGATTTCCACTGACACATAGCATTAAGTAGAGTGCCAGGAATCTAGGAAAGTGATCTAAGACCTTGCCAGAGAAATCTGAGGGTCCAGTTTGGGTGTGTGCTGTTAGCAAGTGTCAGTAGTGAGTTTTTTATAGTAGTGAGTTTGTGATGGCCCCTTTCCACCTGCCTCTGCACATCTGAAGTGTGAGTTGTGTGAGTGCAAGTAGAGACAGGGCATGCCCACACTGGGCACCGGTTGGAAAGTCACTTGTGCGCCTGCCGTGTTTTCCTTTTTAGCAGGAGTGGTCGAGGACCCCTGCGTGGGGGCAGACTGTCCCAACCGAACGTGCGGACTGGATGACGGCGGCGAGCTGTGTGGCTGCATTGAACCACCACCCTATGCCAACAGTGAGTGCTGAGTGGTTGGCAAGGCACCTCTGCTAGGGAGACTCTCGTAGGGCCTGGTGGAACCCCAGGGTGACACCCAGCTTCTCTCCCCAGTGGAGGTGCTCATATGTATGATCAGCTACAGATCCCAACTGAGCTCAAGGGGAAGTCAGCAGCTTCCATGACACCATGAAAGACTTGGGCTAGACATGGTTGCCCTGGATATATGTGTGCCCCATTCTATGTGGCCCCATATGACCCCTTGGTCCTATTCCCATCCCTACCAGGGAGTGGTACCCTGTGATGTGAGCCTGCAAGGATGCAGGTTTTCCCTGGGCCCACCCAATGTCCCCCTATCTGACTCACAGAAGCAACACCCCAGGACTTCCCTAGTGTGTGTCTCTGCATTTCCAGAGAAGGACAAGGGGTGTATCATGTGCCCCAAGGCTCCTCTGAGCAGCTCTCTGTGGTCTTCTGAACCAGGTTTGAGGGCTATCTGGTCTGGTGCTTCTCTGCTTCCTATGAGGCAGGACCCATCTCTAATTTGCAGAAAGGTGTGGGTTTATGCTTGTTCGCTTTTTGCAAAGCTCCTCTCCAGGCCCAGACTATGACTTTGGAGGAATTCATCAACCTGCCAGGCTCACCGGGCATCCCTGTGGTGTGACATTCACAAGGGCATGGGGTCCCCTCCCATCCCCTGCTCACTACCCTTCCTGCTTCTGTCCCCACAGACTCCCATGACATCATAGATGCAGAGGTGACATGCAAGGCAGCACAGATGGAAGTATCCATCTCTAAGTGCAAACTCTTCCAACTGGGCTTTGAGCGTGAGGGCGTGCGGGTCAATGACAGGCAGTGCTCAGGCATTGAGGGTGAGGATTTCATCTCCTTCCAGATCAACAACACCAAAGGCAACTGTGGCAACATCGTGCAGGTGAGGGGGCAAGCACTGGGCACTCCATGAGTCAGCCCAGGATGGTCTGTTCAGGAGCAGATATTTGCCTTGCAACTGTAAGAGCCGGGGTTCGAGCCCTGGCACTTGGTGCCTTCCTAGTTGTTGGTTGAGCCACAAGAGCACACATGACATCTGTCCAGTGCCTGAGGCTCGGTGACATAAATTGTCACCTCTCTTGTGCTTCTTTTTTATTTTATTTTATTTATTTTTTTTTTTTTGGTTTTAGGGCCACATCTGGTAGTACTCAGGGGTTACTCCTGGCAGGCTCTGAGGGATCCTGTAGGATGCTGGAGATCAAACCTGGGTCAGTTGCAAGCAAGGCAAAAGTGCCCCACCCTCCTGCTGTGCTAATGCTCTGACCTCCTGGTTTCCTTTTCTTTCAGCAGGGTTCAGGTTCTTGAGGTTCTTGAAATAAGTGTCTCTCTGATTTCAACCAGAGGCCCAGTGTCAGTGCAGATGATCCAAAGCATCTTTCTTCTATTCATGCCTGTACCCAGTAACCAGGTCAGAGGTGTGAGCCAGATGGTGCAGAGGATCAGATTAGGGTCCCCTGAGCCTTCTCCCTAGCTCCACTTCCACTGTCTTTGCCCTGTAGTAGGAGTCAGAAGAGGGAACTTGCCTGGCTTGGTTTGTTCACCAGGCCAGGATTGGTCATGGTTGTGGAGTGAGTGGAGAAAGATTTCTCTTACTCAATGTTGCAAGGCTTCGTGCTGTGCCAGGCTCGGGTGAGAGTGTGGGGCTGACACAGTGCCATCCTGTCTCACCCTGGCAAATGCTGCTGGGAGTCCGGGAGGCAACAAGCTCCCCTCCAGCCATGTGCAGACCATGCTTTCCTGACCTGCCTTTGCTCTGCAGTCCAATGGCACCCACATCATGTACAAAAACACCATCTGGATCGAAAGTGCCAACAACACAGGCAACATCATCACCAGGGACCGGACAATCAACGTGGAATTTTCGTGCGCTTATGAGCTAGACATCAAGATCTCCCTGGACTCTGTGGTGAAGCCAATGTTGAGGTACGTAATGACTCTTGGCATGACAGAAAAGGTCGTACAGTCAAAGCCACCAGCTTCTTCTGTCTTTGAAGCATCAGGGGAAAAGGAATTTGTCTATTTTGTGGAACCTGAAGCACTCTTAGCACAGCATGTTCTGTTGCGATGGAAAATGTTCCTAATCCAACTATGTTCCATGTGGTACCCAAATGAGAGGTCAAGGTGGAGGGGCTGACATTTTCAGTTTGTTTTAGTGTGGTCAGTGTGGGCAGCGGGTTGGCCAGCCTTAGAGTGGTTGGTTATTTGGGATAAATGGAAGCACCGGAGCCACCCCTCATCCATTCTTCCCTCTCAGCGTCATCAACCTCACGGTGCCAACCCAGGAGGGCAGCTTCACCACCAAGATGGCCCTGTACAAAAACGCCTCATACAAGCACCCTTACCGCCAGGGCGAGGTGGTGCTCACCACCCGGGATGTGCTGTATGTGGGGGTGTTCGTGGTGGGGGCTGACTCCACGCACCTCATTCTCACGCTTAACAAGTGCTACGCCACCCCATCCCGAGACAGCAATGACAAGCTTCGCTACTTCATCATCGAAGGCGGGTGAGTGAGTCTGCAAATGACGTCTTGTTTAAAGCTACATGGCAGTGGGGTGGTTCTCAAGTGTGCAGCTTCCACAGGACATGGCTGTTTCTCCACTCCTAGGGATATACCCTGGGAACACAAATATAAAATTCACAATTCCCTTCCTCACACCTATATTCATTGCAGTGCTATTTACAATAGCCAGACTCTGGAAAAAAAAAAAAAAACAAGAGGCCCTTCAACAGATGAGTGGCTAAAGAAACTGTGGTACATATATACAATGAAATATTATGCAGCCATCAAGAGAGACGAAATCATGAAATTTTCCTATATTTGGATGTTTATTTGGAATTTATTATGCTGAGTGAAATAAGTCAGAGGGAGAAAGATAGACACAGAATAGTCTCATTCATCTATGTGTTTTAAGAAAAATTAAAGACATTATGGTAATAACGCCCAGAGACAATAGAGATGAAGGACCGGCTCATAATATGAAGCTCACCACAAAGAGTTGTGAGTGCAGTTAGAGAAATAACTACACTGACAACTATGGTGACAATGTGAATGAATGAGAGAAGTAGAATGCCTGTCTCAAACACAGGTGGTGGAAGGGAAGAGGGAAATTGGGGGCATGGGTGATGGGAATGTTATACTAGTGAAGGGGGGTATTCTTTATATGATTGAAATTCAACTACAATCATGTTTGTCATCAAGGTACTTAAATAAAGCCATTAAAAAAAAAAGCCGGGACCGGAGAGATAGCATGGAGGGAAGACATTTGCCTTTCATGCAGAAGGATGGTGGTTCGAATCCCGGCATCCCATATGGTCCCCCATGCCTGCCAGGGGTGATTTCTGAGCTTAGAGCCAGGAGTAACCCCTGAGCACTGCCAGGTGTGACCCCCCAAAAAGAAAAGCCATTTCAATAGAAAAAAGAGTGGGTTTCTGTCCTGCTCTCTGATGTTTTCGTTTGTGGACACGAGCCTAGCACTGCCTCTACCATGCTGAAAATGATTTTATTTTGGCTTTTGGGCCACACTCTGATGGACTCTGCCCCAGGTCAGTCACATGCAAGGCAAGCACTCTTCCCACTATACTAGTAGTCTGGCTCTGATGCTGAAAATCATCTAAAAAATCGGGCCAAAGCAATAGCACAGTGGGTATGGCATTTGTCTTGCATGTGGCCCAAAACCAAACAACAACAAAACACAAAAGCCAGCTTTGTCAAACAATATTTCTTTTTTAGTAGTTTTATTGCCTACATCATTTATATAACTAACATATACTTGCTTTAAAGTTCAATGATTTTTTTCCCTGAAATGTACAGAGGAATGCAGTCATCGCTATGATCTAATGTGGAGACATTTCTATCACCCTTGCCCAATAATTCTTAAGGCCAATGATGATTTTAATCTAAATTATTTTTCTGTGATAAGTGGTGGGTGTAATTCAAATCACAAGA
Organism: Crocidura indochinensis; assembly: GCA_004027635.1. Lineage (NCBI taxonomy): Eukaryota > Metazoa > Chordata > Mammalia > Eulipotyphla > Soricidae > Crocidura > Crocidura indochinensis. The sequence goes on from PVKC010032915.1 coordinate 6,972, forward strand.
TTTAAAATAAAAAGCATCTCAAGGTGACAGAACCAAAGAAGAGAGGAGATTCGGGAGCAGCTTTTTTGGGAGAGGGGGTGTCATGCTGTTCAAACCCTTCAGTCTGGTTACTGCCAGCCAGCCTGGATTTCCTGGAATAGTGTGAGCACAAGAGGAAGCAGTGTCACCCACCCATCACCAACCTTGGCTCATATGGGGGTATAACCACTGTGAACAGGCATCAGTGGGCACTGGGTCCCTAGGACACAAAGCACAGTGTTGAGACCTGTTTCAGAGGGAGAAGGGGGACAATTTCAGACTCCAGCTTCAGGCTTACAGAGCCCCATCTGGTCTGGCCCCACCACTGTCATTCTCCTTTCCTCACAGGCTTCCTGGTACCAGGGAAGAGGGAGGCTAAGGGTAGTTCTGTTTCAGAGTCTCCTAGAGACCACAACCTTAAAGGCTAATTACAGAACCTAATAGGTGTGGGAATACCTAGCGAAGGAGAATGGCCTGTTTTCATTTTCCTTATCACTCAGCTAGTTAATCCCTGGGCTTGGTGCAGGACACAGTGGAAAAGTCGCCCCCTTTATCTCATGCCCAGAGAAATGCAGGGCTAGATCACAGACTGCCTCACCCACAGAAGATCCTGTAGATCAGTGGCTTGGAAAGCTTGGTCCCAGCCAGGCTTGTCTCCAATTTTCACTGTTTTAATCTTGTGGGGAGACGTTCGCGACAGGGTCTGAAGGAAGAACAGACTGCTGGGCAAGTTGGTATGAGACAAACCCAAGCTAGGAGGGGACGAGAGGAGAAACAAGCCTGGGGACATTATGAGAAAAAACATGCAAAGACAACAGAAATGGGGAGTGTAGGGGCTGGAGTGATAGCATAGCAGTAGGGTGTTAGCCATGCACGTGGCTAAGCTGGGATGGACCCAGATTTTATCCCTGGCATCCCATATGACCTCCCAAGTCTGTCAGGAGCAGCAATTTCTGAGCGCAGAGCCAGGAGTAGCCCCTGAGCATCACTAGGTGTGCCCCCCAAAAAGTGGGTTGTGTACAGTAGGTAGTGAGCACTGTGGAAATGAGCAGTCTAGACAAGAACTGGGGCAGGAAAGAAACGGGGAAAATGAAGAAACATAACACACACAAAAAGTTTCTGCCATAGAGGAAGGCTCTGGGTGGAGATGAGTGTTAGAATTTTCTATGACCGAAACTCAACCATAAACTTTTTTGCTTTGTTTTGTTTTGGGGTCACACCCAGGAATGCTCAGGGGTTACTCCTGGCTCTGCTCAGAAATCACCCCTGGCAGACTCGGGGGACAATATGGCAGGTCTGGAATCGAGCCCAGGTCTGCCCGGGGTCAGCTGTGTGCAAGGCAAATTCCCTACCACTGTGCTATCTCTTCAGCCCCTCAACTTTTAACTTTTAACTGCTTCATGGTAAAAAACACTCACACAAAGCATCGGCAACCTGTGGAGATGGCAGGTCACTGGGTTTTCAGCAGTGCGGGGATGTTTCTTCCAGGTGTGATTTGACACTTTCAGAGCAGGCGACCTGGATCCCACGCTGACAGACAAAGGTGTCTGACTGCTGCTGGCTGCCCAGGAAGGTGCCATAGCCCGCCTGTCCTCTCCCTGACAGGTGCCAGAACATCAAAGACAACACCATCGGCATCGAGGAGAACGGGGTGTCCCTAACCTGCCGCTTTCATGTCACCGTCTTCAAGTTCATCGGGGACTATGATGAGGTCCACTTGCACTGCGCCGTGTCGCTGTGTGACTCGGAGAAGCACTCCTGTAAGATCGTGAGTGAGCTGCCATCCTATCTTAGCATGCCAGTGTGGGGTTCTTTACAGCTGCAGGAGCAGGCCACAAAGCCTTTTAAAAGCCTCATGTGGAGAATCTGCTCTGTTCTGCCCAGCAGGAAGCATGTCCCAGTGTGCCTCGTGACCCAGACTGGTCCTGATTCTTCTGGGCAATGGTAGAGAGTGGATAAACACCCCTGTGGTGCTCTGTGTCTTTCAGAATTGCCCTCAGAACTCCAGGATGGCCCCGGATTATGCCAAAGAACCTAAAGAACAGATCATTTCTGTGGGACCCATTAGAAGAAAGAGTATGTGTGTTTCCTGAGTCTTGGGTACTACGCTCAGTGTGATGGTAGGGGAGGACGGTGCACTCTGGTTTCTGCCTGACTGCTGGAAACTGGGGTGCTGGGCCCTTTGCTGGATGAGATCTGACCCCTCTCCTGCTCCCAGGGCTGGACTGGTGTGAGGACAACGGTGGCTGCGAACAGATCTGCACGAGCCGGGTGGACGGGCCTCTGTGCAGCTGTGTGACCGGGGCGCTGCAGGCCGATGGCCGAAGCTGCAGAGGTGCAACCCCCGGGGAGAGTGGGGTGGGTGGGTGGATGGCAGTCACCTTCTGTCTGCTTGGTTAGAGGAGGCAGCTTTTGGGATGGTGGGTGGGACTGAGTCATTGGTTTCTGAAGAGGCGGCAGTAAGGAACCAAATAAGTTAGGAACCTCTGATCTAAATGATGCTGTCTTGGGGGCAATCCCTGGCGATGATCAGGGGACCATATGGCATGCTGGATATTGAACCCAGCTGGGCCATGTGCAAGGCAAGTGGCCTCCCCTCTAGATTGTCTCTCCAGCCACTGGTGCCTCTAAGCCAGCAGCTGATTCTCAGATAGGCAGAGCTCACCTGGTCTGAGACTGTTGTACAAATATAAAATATAGACTCCTAGGTGGGGATGTGAGGCCTTTCTCGACAAAGCACAATATGGCACCTGCAGCCCCTTGGCCGGCGGGTCTGAAGTTGCAAGATAATGGTGGAGAGATTCACAAGCAGTCAGATGAAGTTTCAGGAGTTAGATGGCTTTAGTACATGGCCCTAACTGCCTTGTATATTTCTCCACATGGCTCCTAAGCTAAGCTTTTCATGCAGCCTCTTTCCTGTTGCCCTCCATGATCCCTTGCTGCCTTTCCTCTCCTCCTTCCCCCCAGGTAACCTTTATTTCCCACTGCAGACCCCTCCCAGCCGTGGGTGGGTTTGATCATGCAGGTGATATTAGCGTATGGAATGGAGAGAGGGGTAGTATAAGACAAGGAGTCTGGAATGTTCTTTCCCTCTAAGGCTCTTCTTCTCCTTCCACAGCCTCTAACTCCTCCACTGAACTCCAAGTGTGGACATTGCTCCTCCTCATGACTCAGATCTCATTATGGCATTTTGTCTATAAACCTGGCTCGACCTCCTAATCGACTGCAGGCAGCACAAAAGTACCGTCGTCACTTCCCTCTGAGTCCATAGGATAAAGGTGTGTGCGCCCTTTGCTCGAGGCATCTGTGAGTCCCACTGCCTGCCTCACACAACTGGAGGGACCTACTGGCTGCTGAGAGCCCATGTGGGAGGCATAGAGCTTGCCCTCAAACTTTCAAAAACTTGGGCTCAAGCAGAAACAGACGTTCCTGGGTGGCGGTGGCCCCAGATTGAGAAACAGCGATTTCCTGTGTGGACATGTCCGAACAGGACCCGAGGTTGCTCCCGCTGTCTCTCAGTTCCCGTCGTGGCCTGCAGTCCTGCCATGGTGCTGGCCCTGTGTGCAGACTTGGGGGCGCCTGGAGCCTCAGGCTCAGCCCCTTCTCTTTTTATAAAATCAACTAAATAATTTTTCATGTGTTTTATGCTTCAATAAATGTTGTGTTCAAGTATTCTCACTGCCTGGTCTCATTCCTGACATCAAGCTTTACCCCGCTGTGGTGGCAGGAAGCAGTTTTGTCATTACTACCAGCCTGTGACACAGCCCGATCATCTCCTGGTCTAAAAGTACAGAGTACCTCCTGCGGTGCATTTGGAAGATCTTTGGAATTTGTGCGTTTCTCTGGGAACTCTGAGAAACTGACCCCCATTACCCTGGGTGGGGGGGGGGCGCAACTGCTGCCAATGCCTACCCAGGGGTGCCAAATGTAGTGACCTGCAACTGCAACGCAAGTAGTCAGTCCAAGAGAGATTGAGGGTTAGAGTGCCAGGAAAAAGTGGAGGTGTGTAACTCTGGGGTTTGAAAGAGAGAAGAAGAGAGAGACAAATTTATATATTAATCTTGACACAGCTGGGGGGTGGGCCTGCCCCCCCCACTGGCAGGCTTTTAACTTTTTATACATAGGGCAGTTAAAGGGGGGGTGTCTCAGTCCAACAGCCACTGGGGTGTGTCAATCTCCCTTAAAGGTACACTGATTAATTTCCTTAAATACATCAACCCGCCACAACTGGGGACACTGGCCTACAGACAGAAAGCAAGATGGGTACAAAAAAGCACAAAACTGTCCTGGAATGAGGAGCCAAGTGTTAGCACAGCCCGTAGGTGTTTGCTTTGCACATAGCCATTCGGGGTTCAATCCCCAGTATCCCTATAGTCCCTCGAGCCTGCCAGGAGTGATTTCTGAGCACTGTCAGGTATGCCCCCAAAACAAAATAAAAAAAACTGTCCTGGTATGTTAGTACAGTGGTAGCTGGGCAGGGAAATGACAATGTGAAATGAAGAAAGCAAGGAGGTGAGTCAAAGGACTGCCTCAAATGTGGGGAGACTCAGACATAACATGGTCTTGCATACAATGAGCACATCGAGGAGAAATAAAAACTCCCCAGGGCAGCAGTGAAAATGAAGAGATGAACAATCGGGCCTGGGAATAAAACATCCTGAGAGGGGAGCGATGCAATGTAGGCTCATGTAAATGCACATGTTTTGAATCATCTAGAAAAGGCAAAAGAAATGATAAAGATTGGGGCCGGAGCTATAGCAGAGCGGAAGGGTATTTGCCTTGTATGTGGCTAACCCAGGATGGACCACAGTTAGATCCCCTGGCATCCCATATGGTCCCCCAAGCCAGGAGCTATTTCTGAGTGCATAGCCAAGAGTAAACCCTGAGTGCTGCTGGGTGTGGCCCCAAAACAAAGCAAAACCCAGAAATGATAAAGATCAGAGTAGAAATCTTTCTCTCTTCCCCCTTTATCTCCCCTTTCCCCCCTTGTACAAAGATCCGTGACACCAGGAGTTGACTGAAAGGATTTCTGGTCATCAGGAAACTGATGAGCACCTTGCCAGGCTCACAAGAAAGAAAGGAAGAGTGAAGTGGCCTGAGCCATAGCACAGTGGGTAGGGCATTTGCCTTGTATGCAGCCAGGTTGAATCGGGTTCGATTTCCAGTATCCCATATAGTACCCTGAGTCTGCCAAGAGCTATTTCTGAGCACAGATCCAGGAGTAACCTCTGAGGGCCACTGGTGTGGCCAAAAAAACAAAACCAAAACAAGAAAGAAAGGGAGAGTGAAGCCTTAAGCCAAAGTGAAAGGAGAAACCACACCAAACTGACAGAAGAACAAACACAAAGCAGTTTGATGCAAACAGACCAGAAGAAATGGGCACAGTCCTAAGAGGAAAGAAAAGCTGTGGTGTGCTTCCTAACTTACAGCTACACAATGAAACATGGTTCTACCACGGAGCATGCAGGCACACAGACCAAAGAGCCCAGACACATGTGTGTGCACGCACACATGCCTTTTCTATGATGAAGGCTCCAAAACCATTTGCGACAACATGCAAAATAATAAAACTTGGTTGCTATCCAATATAACACACAGAAGTGACTTAAATGGCTGAAAAGCTTGGCCCTCAGACTGCAAATGGGAAAAAACAGAAGAGCTAGTGAGAGAGAACAGGGGTAAAGGTGAAGGTGAAGCCTGCCTTGCAAGCAGCAGACCCCAGTTCAATCCTTGATCTTGTCTTTGGTTCCCCCAACATTGATGGATGGGTGGGAAGCCTGAGCTCTGCTTATGTGGCCCCAAGAAAAAACAATTATCTCCAGAAACAAACACAGGCGGTACATTGTGAGACCTGAACTTCTGAGATGGAGTCAGACTTTCCACTTGCGTGGCTCTGGAAACCAAAGAATACACAAATGACAAAAGCTTAGACACAGCAACAGGCAACGCAGCAAGTGGGGGAAGATATTTGCATACCATACCTCCTGCAAGGGGTTAATATCCAACATTTATGGAGACAACAATGAAAAACAAGCCTCCTAATTTAAAACCAAGCTAAAGACCTGAAGAGACACTGCTCGAGAAAGAGAGAAGATACACAGATGGCCCAAAGATACAGTAAGGGGGTGGGGTGGGGGGGAGTAGCTCCCCATCACTTATCATTAGAGAGCTGCAAATCCAAACCGACTGAAACCTCACTTGCCGTTGGTAAGAATGCTTCTGTATGAAATATTTATGTGCTGAGACTGTGTCAGTAAGGCCGTGGAGGAGGGAGAACTCGAATGGAAATTGGTGCGGCTGCTGTGAGAAACAGCAGAGACCCCGCCTGATCCCACAACGCCACACCAGGACATTTCCATTTCCCCAAAGGATCTTAAAATGGCCCTTCAAAGGGGTGCGTGTACCCCTCTGTTCACGGCCACGCGGGCACAAGAACCATACGTGGGTTCAGCCTGAAAATCTATCATCCCAGGGTCAGAGAAAGCAGACAGTGAACATGCCACAGGGACCTTATGGGAGACTACTTTGCCATTTAAAACAGAGGGGATTGGGGCTGGATGGATAGCACAGTGGTAGGGCATTTGTTTGCCTTGGATGCAGCTAACCCAGACAGGACCTGGGTTCAATCCCCAGTGTCCCATATGGTCCCCCAAGCTAGGAGCAATTTCTGAGTGCAGAGCCAGGAATTACCCTGAATGTCATTGGGTGTGGCCCCAAAACAAACAAACAAAATAGAGGGAATTGTGGGCAGAAGTGTTATAGTAGAATGGGGGGGGTTATCTTGCATACAGCTGACCCAGGTTTGATTCCTGACATTCTATATGGTCCCCCGAGCCTACCAGGAATGATTCCTGAGCACAGAGCCAGGAGTAACTCAAGCACCCCCCAAAATAGAAGAGATTGTGTTTCTGGAGACCAAATAGATGGATCTTGAGAAAAGTCTGGAAGGGAAAGACAATTCCCAGGGGTTGCAGTCACAGAACACTATGAAAGACAAGTGAACAACTGTATAGCAAACATCCCGGAGGGACAGTGACACACAAAGGAGGGACACAAAAGCCCTTTAGTTCCATAACAGATACCAATCATCAGTCCATAGGAAAAAAAAATCAATTAAAAAAA
>PVKC010032916.1:0-14117 GCA_004027635.1 Crocidura indochinensis
AAAGAAAAAAAGAAAAAAGAAAAGAAAAGTGTTTTTGGGGCCCGAGCGATAGCACAGCGGGATGGTGTTTGTCTTGAACGCGGCTGACCTAGGACCGACCTTGTTTCGATCCCCCGGCATCTCATATGGTCCGCCAAGCCAGGAGTGATTTCTGAGCACACAGCCAGGAGTAACCCCTGAGCGTCACTGGGTGTGGTCCCCCCCAAAACCAAAAAAGAATAGGTACAAAAGAGAAATAACAGCGTAGGGCATTTATTTTGCATGCAACCAACCCAGGACAGACCCTGGTTCAATCCCCAGCATCCCATATGATCCCCCAAGCCTGCCAGGAGCGATTTCTGAGCGCAGAGTCAGGAGTAACTCCTGAGTGCCACTGGGTGTGGCCCCAAAGACAAAACAAGAAGAGTTTTTTGGGGGCTAGGGGTCTGGATGTTTGGAAACTCAGTTTAGACTAGTGATGATTTTCTGTGTCGGAGAGATATCACATGGTTCACTGGCTTAAGTCCTTATCACCTCGTGTGGTCCCCAGATGCTAATAGGGCCACTTGTGGGCACAGCGCCCTAAGTACCCTTGAGGTGGTTCACTCCCTCTCCGGAAAGAATTTCTAGAACATCTCAGGTGTAGGCTGTTTCTCTTTATTTGTGTTCAGAGAAGATGGGCAGGAATTAAAGGCTAGAATCTAGCCTACTGTAGATTCTCGATGAGAAATGTATTTCTGTGGAAGGGAAGGTAAAGAGTCTGACTCTCTTGACGAGAGGTTAGGCTTGGATATTACACAGTTCCCAAAAGGAAAGGGAAACCCCATATCCCCACTCCTTCCCCCAGGGGAGGGAAAAAGCAGGTAATGAGAACAAATACAAAAGAGAACTATTAGAAAGACCCGAATATACCTTACATATACATGCCTTCCCTGACTCTCTCCTGCCTGAATAACTTTTCTCGGTGACTAGTCCTCAGTTGTCAGTCCTGCGCTCCTCCCGCAGCCTCAGAGGGCATTAAAAAGTACAAAGCACCGTGGAAAGACAGAAAGACGCACTAAATCAGCAAGGATGTGTCTCCTGCTCGTAGGTTGGAAGCCAGGTGGTTCACAGGGCAGTGACCCAGAAACTTGGTTCAATCTCCACCAGAACCCCGGTTGGCTTCTCTAGACACACTAACAAGATAATCCTAAAACCAACAGATGAGCCGGGGACCTAGGAGGAACCAAAGTCTTGCAAAAGGACGATAAGTCTGAAGGTCGAAGATCATTTCTGAACCTCAGAGCTCAGACTCGGAGACCACTTGCCTTGCACAATGGCCCTCCCAACCCGGAGCGGTTCCAGCACCACATGGTCCCTGAACGCGCCAGGACTGACCTTTGAGCACTGTAGGCTTTTCCCACAAACAGAAACATAATTAAGAGGATGGAGCAGGAAAGAGGAGTCTTCTCATTGATATATTCCAAAGTTTGGTTTAGAAAGTAATTATAGGGCCCGGAGAGATAGCACAGCGTTTGCCTTGCAAGCAGCTGGTCCAGGACCAAAGGTGGTTGGTTCAATTCCCGGTGTCCCATATGGTCCCCCATGCCTGCCAGGAGCTATTTCTGAGCAGACAGCCAGGAGTAACCCCTGAGCACTGCCGGGTGTGGCCCCCTACCCCCCCCCCAAAAAGAAAAGAAAGTAACTATAAACCTGGCTTTGCTATGAGCCTAAGTGCATTCATGACAGGCTGCACTTTTAAGGTAGAAAGACCAGGCCCAGAGGAATAGCCAGTTCCTGGAACCGAACCCCATGAAGATAGTCAAGGAATTGGCCTCCTGGTCAGATATGTGAGGCCAAACAGCAGTGGACAAGTAGCCAGATGACGCTGCACCCTGGATCTGGAGATGCCTGATCACCCCTCACTGAGCTGACAGCCTGCCATAACCATTTGTCTGATGCTACATTTGAACTACAACCAAGCCTGGCCTAACCTTGTATTAAGAACCAATATTTTGGGGCCGGAGAGATAGCAAAGCAGTAGGGCGTTTGCCTTGCATATGGCCAATCTAGGATGGACCTGAGTTCAATTCTGGCATCCCATATGGCTCCCGGAGCCTGCCAAGAGTGATTTCTGAGCACAGAACCAGGAGTAACCCCTAAGCACTGTTGGGTGTGGCTACCCCCCAGAAAAAAAGAACCAATAATTTAAAAAAGATCAAAGGTGGGAACCCCCTAAACCGAGCCCTTGGTACCCTTTAAAATGGCCATGTAGGGCCCGGGAGATAGCATAGAGGTAAGGCGTTTGCCTTTCATTCATTCAAAAGGTCATCAGTTCGAATCCCGGTGCTCCATATGGTCCCCCATGCCTGCCAGGGGCAGTTTCTAAGCATGGAGCCAGGAGTGGCCCCTGAGCACTGCCGGGTGTGACCGAAAAACCACACACACACACACACACACACAAATGGCCATGTAAACCATTCTCAGGGTCCTCATTTCTTTGGGAATGTTAGACCCTCACATGTTGGAACAAACTCCCTTGCATTCACATTACTGCCTGTCTCCCAGATGGTCTTTCGGGTGGCGGATTCTGAATTCCAGAGTTTAACAAGACCACTGCTCAGAAACTGGCAGTCCTTTCCTGGGCACTCTGCAAGGATGTAAATGCTACAGTGGGACTGGGGGCTCTCTCTTGTTCACTTAAAAAAGGAAGAGGTCTAGGGGCCAGAGAGATAGCATAGCGATAAGGTGTTAAACTTGAACATGGCTGACACAGGACGAGCCTGGGTTCGATTTCCAACATACATTATGGTCCTCTAAGCCTGACAGGAGCAATTTTTTTGTTTTGTTTTTAGGTCACACCCGGTGATGCTCAGAGGTTACTCCTGGCTCTGTGCTCAGAAATCATGCCTAGCAGGCTCAGGGGACCATATGAGATGCTGGGAATTGAACCGTGTCCTGGGCCGGCCTCATGCAAGGCAAGCACTCTACCACTGTGCTCTCTCTCCAGCCCCTCCAGGGGCAATTTCTGAGAGCAGAGTCAGGAGTAACCCCTGAGCTCTGCGGTGTGTGAGGCCCCAAAACAAAACAGAACCAAAAAAAAAAAGAGGAAAAGTTCCAGGTCCTTTTTTGAAAGGCCAAATAAGTTTGGTGGGGGATGGGGGCCCTAGAGAGAAAGCACAGTAATAGGGTGTTTGCTTTGCATGCAGGACTGACAGTGATCCAGGACAGACAGTGGTTCGAATCCTGGCATCCTATATGGTCCTCTTGTGCCTGCCTGCCATGAGTGATTTCTGAGCGCAGAGCCAGGAGTAACCCCTGAGTGCCACCAGGTGTGGCCCCAAAACCAAATAAGCTTGGTGGCCTGTGGATTACAGAAGGAGAACCTGAGGGCTGGAAAGCCATGGGGAGGCATGTGTGCTTGCCAGTGATATGCGTGGAACTCTGATAGTTTAGTCAGCGAAGAATTGTTTCTTCAGCACATGGAAAGGCAGGTGGACAGTGTGAGACAGTGAGCTGGACTTCCCCGCATACTGAACGTAAACCCGAGAATGTGGAGAGGACTGCAGAACCCTGGGAAGAAACAGCTACTTCCTATGACCTCGTTGGGAAACAGATTCCTGGGTGTGATGCTCGAAGTCCCGGATATCAAGACTTTCACAGGAGCAGATTGGTTGGAAACAAAATGTCAGTCTAAGGATAGGAGGAAAGAACTGTGATCATATGGTCCCCTGAATCAGCCAGGAGTGAGCCCCAAGCACTACAGGGTGTGGCCCCCAAACTAAACCCAAACCCCAAGCCCACCAAGAATCCTGATTATACATCAGGAACGGACAGGATTGCTTCACCTCGATAGAGAGCTGAGGCCACCGTTTGTATGACAAGAAAGGTGAAAGGTCACCTGGGGCCGATGGAGACCCAGAAGCAGGACAAGCCCAGGGTTGAAGCGAAGCTGTGTCACACAGGTCACCCCAGCGTCCCTCTGTAACCCTTCCCTCAACTTCCTTTCCCTCTAACCTCTTCTTTTTTGGGGGGTGGGGGGTTTGGGTCACACCTGGCAGCACTCAGGAGTTATTCCTGGCTCTACGCTCAGGAATCGCTTCTGGCAACTGACCTGCAGGCAAGGCAAACAAACCTCCATGCTATCTCTTCAGTCCCTAACCTCTTCTTTTGATATGTAAGAGCCCACCTGGAATACAGGACCACCCCCCACTCTGGTGGGTAGGGTTCTAGATAATAAAGAAAGGGTCTAGCTTTGGGTTCAAGAGAGAAAGCACATGGTATAGGCAGCGCAGGGCAGTGAGAGCACATGGCAAATGGAAAAAGCACATGGCAGAGAAAGGCCACAAGGAATAAAGTGAGATGACTCCAATTAGTATCTTTTCTGACTGCTGTATATTATTTCTTTGCTGCTACCCTGCTTCATCAGACCCTGAGGGGTTACAAACATGGTGCCTGGGGTGGCCTCACACAAAATCTGTATTATTTTATATTTTTATCTTACATCCCAGTGACCCTTACAGTCTGGGGTCCAGGGCTGAGCAGAGCCAGCTCCATGAGATCCTGGCCTTGCCAACGGAGTCCTATTCAACCCGGTCACCCCATGATAGGGGTGACAGGCCCCACAGTGACAGGCCGACACAGGCTGGCTGGGAAATAGTCCTGTGGCAGTGCGGGGCAGAGCCGGGCACCACGCCTGTCAGGAGCACTGCTGGCAAGGGTGGGCATGGGCGAGAACCTTAGCCGCCATCACTGGGCATGGGCAGTGTCAGTCAGCACCGCCCTCCCCAGCCCTCACTCTGCCTGCTGAAGGCCTCGTCTCATTCATGTGAGTCGAGAGGCTGGGCACTGACTGGTGGCAGTGCAGGTAGGGTCCCAGGCTGCTCTGGGACCATGAGGCACCAGGTTGCAACCAGGACCTTCCCTGACCATGCCCACACCAGCCCGGAGCCTCCCCAGACCCAGGCACTCTTTGAATCTGCCTTTCCACCCACGGGGCCTGGCTCACTGTCCCCTAACCCTCCTAGAGATCCAGAGCTTCTCAGGCACTGAGAAGGACGGTCGCATCGTGGGGGAGATCGCCTTCCAGCTAGACCGGCGCATCCTGGCATATGTTTTCCCTGGGGTCACCCGGCTCTATGGTTTTACCGTATCCAACATCCCAGAGAAGATCCGGCAGGTGCGTCTGCCTGGCACAGTGCCCAGGCTGGTCCCAGCCTCCCCCCACTCCTGGCTCTTCTCCAGAGCCTGTTCGCTGCCAGTTTCCCAGTGCCCGCTAGGCCTGGGCCATGCCATGCCCATCCTGTGGCCGGTGGGGTGTCCGAGTGTGGGCCGGGCTGGGCCACTGTGTCTCTCCCTGAACGGTCGCGCAAGTTCAGGGGTCCCGGTGCCCGCAGACGTCCGTCAAGTCCCTGGATGGCACGGTGGATGAGAAGAAGCTGCGTGAGCTCACACACCGCTACCTGACGCTGACGGCCCGCCTGGAGAAGCTGGGTTACAACCGTGACGTGCACCCCGTGTTCAGCGAGTTCCTTATCAACACCTACGGCATCCTGAAGCAGCGCCCCGACCTGCGCACCAGCCCCCTGCACAGCAGCCCCGCGGCCCTGCGCAGGCTGGTCATCGACGTGGTGCCACCCAAGTTCCTGGGCGACTCGCTGCTGCTGCTCAACTGCCTGTGCGAACTCTCCAAGGAGGACAGCAAGCCGCTCTTCGCCTGGTGAGCCCGAGGCCCGTCCTGCAATAAACGTGTTTGTTCCAACGGGGCCCGCGCCTGCGTCCCCTCGGCCGGGGCAGGGTCCTCTGGGTGCCCGGGGCCCGCAGGCGGAGCTGAGTGGAGCTCTCGGAGCAGAGCGGAGCAGTGGGCAGAGCCCCAGGTGGGCTGCCACCACGTGGCAGCTGTTATTAAAGTCTCTGTTTACCTATTGCCTTACCTTTGGCTCTTTGAGGGGTGCAGGTGGCCCAGGGTCTGCTGGGTCCAGCCCTGGGGGAAGGGAGCACTGAGGAGTCAAGACCCCAGGCCTGGCTCTCGGCAACCCTCCCCCTAAGTCCAGTCCTCCCAGCGAAGAGCCTTCCCTCCAGGGTGGCCCTGCTGCAGAGCTTGAAGCGAGGACTGTGCGCAAGTAGCACCCAGAGGCTGTGTGCCGTTGTGCCCCGCTTATCTCCAGGTCACCCCAAGACCCTGGTGGGTGCTGACCCAGCTCAGCTTCCTGAGGATGGAAGGGCATGACCTCTGAGCCAGACATGGCCATGCTGGTGCCTCCCTGGGCTGTTCCCAGCAGGACCCCTGCTCAGGTCTCCGCGGTGGGCATGCGATGGTACTTCTGTCCTCGAAGCTAGGCCCTGCCTCCTCACCCTGCATGTCTGTCCTGCTTGCGGTGGGCAGGGCTCCTGTGAGGACCTGCCAGGGAGCCCGGGGCAGCCACAGGTGGAGCCAGAGATGGGACACAGACCACCGCCCACCTGAACTCTGAGGGGTCTCAGCTTTCTCGCCATTCCCAGTCTGAGAGCCTCCAGGAACGGAGTGACAGCCCACAGGGCGGCGGGCTGGGAGATCTGGGTCTGTCCTGGGCGAAGTAGCCTCGGGTACTGACTGCGCGTGAGCGCCTGCACAGGTGCTTCTAGATGAACTTAAGTGAGCCTGGGATGAGCTCAGGTGAACATAGGTACCCCAGGATGAGCATAGGTGAGCCCGGGACAAACACAGATGAGCCTGGGATGAACACAGGTCAGCCCGCTGAGCACAAGTGAGCTCAGCATGAGCCCAGGTGAGTCCAGAGGTGAACACAGGTGGTCCCAGGGTGAATACAGAGAGTCCAGGGCGAATTCAGGTGAGTCCAGGGTGAACACAGGTGAGCCCGGGTAACCACAGGCACCCCAGGACAAGCACAAGTGAGCTGTCTAGGATGTGTTTGTCCTGTTGTAACACCTGTGTGCAGGTATGAACAGACTGGATTCTCACTCAGAGTTGTTGCCCAAACAGCAGAGCAGCCTCAATTTCAGGTGCCCATGCTGGCTCCACCCTGGCCCCTAGCCCACCCTGCTGTGGCCTGAGCACTGAGCCTCAGAGCGCCAGTGGGCCAGTAAATAATAGGACCCAAGCAGCTGGCAGCAGAGCGAGGGGTGGGGGCAGAGAGAGAGAGAGAGAGAGAGAGAGAGAGAGAGAGAGAGAGAGTGTGTGTGTGTGTGTGTGTCTGCCGAACTCCCATCCTCTCTGCCTCTCAGCACCAGCGGCTGGTGTGGCCTAGTAGGGTCCCTTGGTCCCTTTCCCTCTTCCTCCTCAGTCCCCGAGAAAACAAACCCAAAGGTCACACAGTGACTCCAAGGTGACACAGACCTGTCCAGGTGGCTCCGGGCCAGGTCAGAATCAGCACATGACCAAGACCCCCCTGGGAGGCCTTTTCAGGGCCTCCATGGCCCTTTCTCCCTGGGAGTCCCGGTGGGGTGATGTGGGGTGACGTGGGGGTCTTCATAGACCATCCTGGCTGCTTCAGTGGGTCCCGGCTGGGTCCCGTGGTGTTTGCTCAGCTCCGCCCTGCCGGCCGCCCGGTGGTTAATGAGCAGCCGGCCTGTGCATAAAGGGGCAGTTTGGGGTCAGCAAGTCAGAGCCCGTTGCGAACGCCACCATGTCGCAGCTGGTGGAGTGTGTTCCCAACTTCTCTGAGGGAAATGACAAGGAGGTAAGCAGAGATGCTGAACCTACTGGGGCCGCGGGGGTGGTGAGGTGACGGGTCAGTCCCGAGTGGGTCATCATAGCCCCTACTGGGCTGTCGGAGGTGACTGTTCCCTCCCCACCTAGTCTTGAAGAAACTGAGGCACAGATCTCAAGTTCCTGCCAACTGGAGCTGTCCAGCTGCCCTCGACCCTGTACACATGGGGGTCGTTGGCCCGCTGACCTTGGCTCAAAGGGCACCGTCTCAGAGACCCATGTCTTCCATCCACACTTCTCCCTGCCTCGGTTTCTCCAGGAGGCCGGGCAGGCGCCCCACTTGGCCCCTTTGGCTGGGAGAGACGTCCTCAGCGCCATGTTCCCGGGGGTCCTGGCACCCCCAGAACTGGGCTCAGACCAGGCTTCCTAGGTCATTGAGGCCATCTCTCAGGCCATGGCCCAGACGCCGGGCTGTGTGCTGCTGGACGTGGACGCCGGCCCGTCCACCAACCGCACAGTCTATACATTTGTGGGGCGGCCTGAGGACGTGGTGGAGGGTGCCCTCAATGCTGCCCGCACTGCCTTCCGGCTCATCGACATGAGCAAGCACAAAGGTGAGGGAGGGTCCCGGCCTGCAGTGGTTCCCAAAGGTGTCCCGAAGTGTTGCCCTAGCACCTCCCTGTACCTGGCAGCCTGCGAGTCCCACAGCTGTGAACTCTGACCTCATGCCAGGTCAAAGGGCAGGAGTCTCACCAATGGCATTGGGGGAGGCCAAGTGCCCGGAGACTCAGGGATCCCCCATCTAGTCAGCAAGAGCCATAGGCTTGGCCCAGGATGGGGTAGGACTGAGGCCCCAAGTCAGGCCTGGTCCGTATCCGCAGGGGAGCACCCCCGAATGGGTGCCCTAGACGTCTGTCCATTTATCCCTGTGCGGGGCGTCACCATGGATGATTGCGTGCTGTGTGCCCAGGCCTTTGGACAGCGCCTGGCAGAAGAGCTGGGAGTGCCAGGTGAGTGCAGGGTGGGTCTTCATGGGTCTGAGCCCTTCTGCTCAGAGTAGACACAGGCTTCCGCCCTGTCTGTCCTTCCAGACATGGAGGACTGGGGCCCCCATCTGACCGGGTGCCCACTGGGGCCTGATTAGAGGGCTTCTTGGGGCCAGCTGGAGAGGCCTCTCGTCTCGGTAGAGGTGAGGGGTACAAGGCGGCCCTGGCCCAGCTGGTCATCCCTCCCCTACAGTGTACCTCTACGGGGAAGCAGCGAGGACGGCCAATCGCCGGACTCTGCCGGCCATACGGGCCGGCCAGTATGAGGCTCTCCCAGAGAAGGTGCTGACCAGGGGTGGGGGGTGGTTCTCCCACCCCGTCCTGGGCTTCCAGGGGCCCCTCACCAGGCTGAGTCTCCCCACAGCTCAAGCAGACTGAGTGGGCACCTGACTTTGGGCCCAGCACCTTCGTCCCCAGCTGGGGGGCCACGGTCACAGGGGCGCGGAAGTTCCTCGTCGCCTTCAACATCAACCTGCTGAGCACCAAGGAACAGGCACACCGGATCGCGCTTAATCTCCGGGAGCAGGGCCGTGGGAAGGACCAGGTGACAGCACCAGAGGGGACACCCGAGTCGGACACCCACACCCTGGGGATAGGGGACACCCAGCCTCAGACACCTGCACTCAAGGAGGGGGATACCCAGTTTCAGTCACCCGCACCCCGGGGAGAGGGAACACCAATTTCAGACTCCCACATCCTAAGGAGAAAAGACACCCAGTTTCAGACATTGCACCCCGAGGAGAGGGGACGACTGGGGTAGACACCTGTACATGGGCGAGGGGACATCTGGCCTCAAATACCTGCACCTTGGGAAGAGGGGACACTGGACTTTAGACACCTACCCTGGGGAGAGGGGACACCCAGTCTCAGACACCTGCACGCTGGGGAGAGGGGACACCAGGCCTCAGACACCTGTACCTTGAGGGGTAGGAGATCCACCCTCAGATACCCACTTCCCCGTCAGGGCCAGCGAGGTCAGACAAGTCACCCGACCCGGGCAGAGTGTGGGCAGAGCAGCACTGGGAAAGGCATTTCCTTTGCAGCCGGGCCTTCTGAAAAAGGTTCAGGCCATTGGCTGGTATCTGGAGGAGATGAACCTGGCCCAGGTGTCCACCAACCTCCTGGACTTTGAGGTCACAGCCCTGCACACTGTCTACGAGGAGACCCGCAGGGAAGCCCAGGTGAGGGGCAGGTGTCCCTGATGACAGGGTCACATCCGTCTGCCCAGAGCAGCCGCAGGTGTCCTACCTACTCCTAGCGGTGGGCCTGGACCTGCCCTGAGCACTGCCCCACCCTTCAGGAGCTGAACCTCCCAGTGGTGGGCTCGCAGCTGGTGGGGCTGGTGCCTCTGAAAGCCCTGCTGGACGTCGCGGCCTTCTACTGCGCCAAGGAGAAGCTGTTCATTCTGGAGGAGGAGCACCTCATCAGGCTGGTGCGTGGTGTGCGGGGACCAGGCTAGCCCGGGTGCTAGTTCCTCGTCGCCTTCAACATCCCTAGGCCCGTCGTTCCTCCCCAGAGGTCTGGGTGCCGGAATGCCCCCCGACTGCCCAGTCCGCTTCCCTCCTAAGGCTCACCCGGGGACCCTCTGCTTCGGCTTAGATGCAGCCACGCTGTGTTCACTGGGGCAGCCTGGGAGATACTGGTACCCTGAGGTGGGATTCCTCACCGAATCTCTGGACTCCGAGCCCCAGTGCTCTGACAGGCCGGGCCTGCCTCCCCATCACTGGTGTTTGGGTGAATCTCAGAGACAGAGCTTAGCAAGTGGTTCCCGGGCTGCAGGTCTGTCCTGATAGTGGCTCTGACTGGCACACGCAGTGGGTCTCTCTGGCAGAGGTTCTGACTGGCACGCAGTGGGTTTCCCGGAGTGACTCTGACAGAAACACACAATGGGTCTCTACGAAGTGGTCTGACTGACACACAACGTGCCTCTCTGGAGGTGACTCTGACTGGCACTGTGGGTCTTTCCATAGTGGCATTGGCTGACTAATACACCGTGGGTCTCTCTGGAAGTGGCTTTGACTAACACAAAGTGGGTTTCCTGGAAGTGGCTCTGACAGAAACATTCAGTGAGTCTCTAGCAGTGGCTTTGACTGACACACAGTAGGTCTCTTCAATAGTGCCTCTGACCGGCACAGAGCTAGTCCCTTCGCAGTGTCTTTGACTAACACATCGAGGGTCTCTCTGCAGTGGTCTCTCCAGCAGTGGCTCTGACTGAATCTGTTCTGTGTGTAACTGACAGTGGCTGACAGTAACACAGAACAGATTTCTTTGGAAGTGGCACTGTCAGTGTAGACTGAATGGATTCTCTGGGATGAGTGAGTGTCCCTCTTTTTAGGGGAAAGTTACTATTATTAGGTATTCTGTGATTATCTTTACACCTTAATATAGTGCCTCCTTTTTTCTTCTTCATTTATTTATTTATGTTTTGTTTGTTTTTGGGCCACACACACAACAGTGCTTAGGGATCACTCCTAGCAGGCCTGGGGGACCATAAAGTGGCACTATAAAGTGCCAGGAAGCAAACCTGGGTAGGCCATATGCAAGGCAGATATCTTGCCTACTGCACTATCGCTCCAGTCCAATGTTTATCTTTTTTAAAGAATGGATTTAAATATCATTTTAAATGTATCAAATTGATTACTGATTTTTTATCAGTGCATTGCACAAAAATAAGAAAAATGTTCAATGGGTACTAGGTTTTTTTTCTTCTCAAGATCTTGAATTTTAATTGTTTTGTTTGTTTGTTTTGGGGTCATACCAGTGGTGCTCTGTTGTATTAAATTAATAAAGATGAATCTGGATGGAGATGGATGGAGATGGAGGCCTCTGTTTGCTATCCCAGGCCACGTGGCTCCATCCTCCATTAATCGATGGGTCTGGGGTCCAGGAAAGCGACAGGTAGAAATCTCACTCACAGGCAGGCTTCAGGAGGTAACAGCTTTATTCAGACCCTACCCACCACATGTGTGGCGTATATCATAACCAATTAAGCATTCAGCCACTCTTAGCTAGCCCTGCATCTTAACTTCTTTCAGCCATCTTTCCTCTGACCTCCAAGCTGGCAAAAGGCCAAAGACTATAGAGCCCTTCTCCTCTGGGTCAGAGCCCTTAAGTACCTTTCCCAGACCCCTCCCATGAACTGGGTCGGGTCTGCAGGTAAAGTTACAGGTCATATCCACCCAAGACTCCTCCCATCAATAGGTGGGTCTCAGGTAGATTAACCTAAATCCAGGGTGGGGTTACAGTGCTCAAGGGTTACTCCTGGCTCTGTGCTCAGAAATTGCTCCTGGCAGTGCTCAGGGAACCATATAGGATGCTGGGCATCAAACCCAGGTCTGCCGCATGCAAGGCAAGGCAAACTCCTTACCCGTTGTACTATCACTCCGGCTCCTCTGGTGACACTTGGGACTGGCAGCCAAGGCCTGTGCCTGAACCTCAGCAGTCCCCTGTGCATGCCTTGTTCCCTGCAGAGGCCGCCAGATCTTGTACTGAGAGCCCAATGGGTGCCACCTGGCCCCTCAGAGATGGGGTCCCCTGTCACCCCCCAGTCACTTCCCTTCACCCTTTCCAGGTGGTGAACCGGCTGGGCCTGGACTCCCTGACCCCCTTCGACCCAAAGGAGCGGATCATTGAGTGAGTCACTCCCTGCAGTTCTTCCAGAACTTTCCTACCAAACTTGGGTGCTGGGCCCAGGGTGGGGTGCAGCAAGGACACACTCAGTCTCACCCACCCTCAGTGAGCTCCTGTGAGCTACTAGTGCCCAGTCAGGAGCCAGGGCCTGAGCCAGCTCTCCTCAGTGGAGAAGGGTAAGACAGGGCCCCCACCCACCCCGGCCCTCCCGTGCCAATCTGGACTTGTCCCCTTCCTGTGTGCCAGAACCGAACCCTGGCCAGCCCCTGACCCCATCAACTTCCGTCTGCCTGTGCCCTTAGGTACCTGGTCCCCAAACGTGAGTCACAGCAGAGCCTGGTGGAGAAGCCCCTGAGTGCCTTCATCAGGGAGGTGGGCGCCCGTTCGGCAGCCCCAGGTGGGGGCTCAGTGGCAGCAGCGAGTGCAGCCATGGTGAGCGGGACGGGGCGGGTGCACAGGGTGGGGACGGGTGGGGACGGGAGTGAACTGGCATGAAGGCAGGCGGGCAGAAGCCATTGGCACTGGGTTCGCCTGTCCTCAGGGGGCCGCGCTCGCGTCTATGGCCGGCCTCATGACCTACGGCCGCCGCCAGTTTGAGCACCTGGATGCCACCATGCGACGCCTGATTCCCCCATTCCACAAGGCCTTGGCTGAGCTGACAGAGCTGGTGGACACAGATGCCCAGGCCTTTGAAGGGTACTTGGTGAGCATGCAGGGGCCGGGGGGCCTGGGTGATGATAGTCCTGGGATGAGGGCCTGGCGGAGAGACACCCTCCCCAGGGCACAGTGAAGAGGTCATGGCCTGTGGCTTTGAAGATAGAGGAAGGCTCAGTGATGCCTATTTGCCACTGTGGCTACCCAGAGTGACTGAGGAGCTTTTGGGGCAGGGGTTTGCACCAAGCTAGTGGGCACGCCTCACTGCCATGGGTCCAAAGCCAGCAGCCCTGAAGCCAGTGCTGTCCCTGAAGCAAGCAGGCTGGGACCAGGAGGTCCTGCCACGGTAAGGGTTGCCCGCTCGCCTCACAAAGTTGTCTGGCAGTGATGGGGAGGGTATGGATAGCACTGACACCCCAACACCCTCCACCTGCCTGTCCTCTGTGGGGCCCTGGTCACATAGGGACACTGACACTGTTGCCTCAGTATGTGTTTGATCTTGTTGGCAGGAGGCAATGAAGCTGCCTAAAGGCACCCCAGAGGAGCGAGACAAGTGAGCATGGGGGTGCTTGGGAAGGGAAGCACCCTTAGGAGATGGGAAGATACTGTACTCCTGAAAAAGAAACAAGTTCCTGAAGGGGGAACACGGCCCTGGGAGGAGAAGAGGTTCCTCAGGGAGAGAACATGCTTCCAAGGAAAGGACACCATCCTGAGGGAGGACATGTCCCTGAGGAGAGAACACACCCCTGAAGAAAGGACACATCCCTGAGGGAGGATACACCCATAGAGAGGACATGCCCTGAGGGAGGACATACCCTGAGGGGAGGACAAACCCTGAAGTTGGAAAAACTCTGAGGGAGGACACACCTCTGAAAGGAGGACACACATTGAGGGAGGACATGCTCTTCAGGAGGCTGACACACCCTGAGGGAGGAAGGGACAGGGTCCTGAGGGAGGAATGCTCCTGAGAATATACCCCTCAAGAGAGGACATGCCTTGGTGGCGAGGACACACCTAAGGGAGGACACACCCTGAGGGGGGACACACCCCTGTGGGAGGACATACTTTGAGAGGGACCGCTGAGGAGGACACCCCCAATGGGAAGAACATGCCCTGAGGAAGGACACACCCTGAGGGAATACACACTGAGAAGAGACATGATTCTGAGGGAGGCCTCTCCT
>PVKC010032917.1:0-14019 GCA_004027635.1 Crocidura indochinensis
TGGTTTTTGGGTCACACCCGGCAGTGCTCAGGGGTTACTCCTGGCTCCATGCTCAGAAATTGCTCCTGGCAGGCACGGGGGACCATATGGGGCACCGGGATTCGAACCAATGACCTTTAGCATGAAAGGCAAATGCTTTACCTCCATGCTATCTCCCGGGCCCACAATTTTCATAACAGAGTCCCACTTCAGTGATTTACAACACAGTGCTTGTTGGTGGATGAGGCAGTGTATGGCAATTGGATGAGGATGGTTGTATTTGTCCATCTCTTGTGTAATGTGAGCAATTACTCCTCTCTTAGACCCCACCATGCTAGGAGCACCATCAGTTGTTACAGTGACTAGTTTAACCCAGTCCAGCTCCAAACCATTCACAGTTTGGGAAACCTTTTTAAATATATCCACTTCTGTGGTTGTACCTTTGATACTTTACAGTGCAACAAGCTCTTTTGTGACTTCAAAATACTCATTTGTCCCACGCATATAAATGAGAAGTTGGGCAGAATCATGAACATCATTGCTTTCATTGAGTGCCAAGGAAAAATAGCAAAGTTTCTTTGCAGAATTTTGCAAATGGTGCAGCAAATTTTCTCCCATTTCTTCAATCCTTTGTGTCATTGTAACTCCTGAAAGGTTCACTGTACTAAATAAATCGGCTTTCTCTGGACACATCTCTTTGGCAACAGAAATAAAGCATTCTTTAGCAAATTCTCCCTCCACAAATGGTTTGCCATTGCGCACTATTAGCTTGGCAATTTGAAAACTTGCCCGTAATGAGGAAGTATTTAACTGCTTCTGCTTCACAAAAGTATTTTGCTGAGTCGTCAGTGTATATTTCAGTTGTAATATTTTATCTTTTCTCACTTCTTCAACCAAACAATCATATTTATCTTTATGTTGAGTTTGATAGTGGCATCACAAATTGTATTCTTTGAACACAGCAACTATATTCTGGCATATCAGACACACAGCTTTTTCTTTGTATCACATAAAACAGTAATCATAAGTCCACTGTTCTTTGAATATCCTACACTCGCTGTCAATTTTTTTTCTTGACATCATTGTTTCCTAGGGATTCCAAACTGATATTAGTGAAATACAAATATGTGTGTATATATACACAAGTGTATGAACCCCCATTAGTCCCTGATGTGAACACTTACCCCTTGTAGGCTTTTCTAAGCAGACTAGCTCAGTCCCTGATAGTTCAGTTATATTTCCCTATATAATGCCCAAATTGATATGTTCGGAATCAGCATGTGAACACTGAAAAGGAATTGCAAAATGCATATAAAAATTTCAATGTAACCTTTTAAAAATGCTTCAGCATCGAACCCCTAATTTTCCACATGGGCAATTCAGCACCGAACCCCTAACCTCCCAACCACCGCCCACCCCCTAACTTTGATTTCAGCACTGAACGCCTCACCACCCCCAAAGGGGAATTTTCATATGAGTCACCCACAGCCCAATCGGGCAGAACCCCCCATCTGGCAAAAATTTATTTCTATGGCACTTTTGACCTTTGGCAGTGGAGGGAGTGGAGGAAAACCTCACTGACAGGCAGGAACAGTACACAGACACCACGTTGCCTGGGGGTGGAGCAGGCGCCTTTTTACATCATATAGTCACCCACATGTGGTACTCCTTGCCATGCGGCGTCTGGCACCCTCTAGTGATGCCATCAGCAACACATGCGCCAAGTGCCAGGCGCAAGGGCGCATCAAGTGTCCCTCTCAACACCGCCCTCACACCCACCCTCCCAGCACACAACATGCCGTGACGTCATCCCTGAGAAACCGTGACACTGAGTGTATAAGCTGGCAGGTATCTTGGCAACCAAACAGCGCTCACTGCTGGCGGGCCGGATCAGACTCCTCTGCAGGCTGCATGAGGCCCGTGGGCCGTAGTTTGAAGACTCCTGGTCAATATAGTCCTATGACAATGGTGGTATTTGACATAAGACTTGGGAAGGGGGTTGGCATCTTTATCTGCCCAGATTGAGAAAATAAGGATCTCTCATTCTGACTGAATACCTTTATGTACCGTTTTACACAGTTCTCAGATGTGCCTCTAGTACCAACTTTTATTTCTATAAACTGGGTAGACTAAAACACTACCCAAGGGGATTCACAGTGACCAATCCAATAAGTTCTAATACAAGATGATAGGGGGACAGCTTGTGGAGGTAAATGGCCCTTTTCAACTATTAAGCCCTCAAATAGTCATTCTGTCTTTTGAATTGAATTGAATTTGAATTTACTGTCAAATTTTCTGTGAGACCATTTATTGGTACAGAAAACAAAAAAAAAATCTGTGTGTGCTGTGTATGTGTGTCACAAGCTTGATGGGTTCTTAGATCGTTTTATTTCCTATTATGCTGCGTTAGCCCTCTTTTTATTCTCAACTAACTTATAGAATCATGATTATTCTCAAGCTCAGATTTAGATTTGAATCTTAGTTAGTTCTCTAGCCCCAGAAGTAATTGACTATAAACATTGTGTCTTCTTCTATGTTGCCTCAGTTTCAATATATATAAAGCAAAGGAGGGGCCTGGGAGATAGCATGGAAGTAAGGCGTTTGCCTTTCATGCAAAAGGTCATTGGTTCGAATCCCGGACCCCATATGGTCCCCCGTGCCTGCCAGGAGCAATTTCTGAGCATGGAGCCAGGAGTAACTCCTGAGCACTGCCGGGTGTGATCCAAAAACCAAAAAAAAAAAAAATACTAAAAAAAAAAGCAAAGGAGTATTAACATGCTTTTTTAGTATTAATAAGAAATAAAATAATGGCTTCAAGTGTGAATATAGAATGCTCTAGGAAGTATATATGAAAATAATAATATATAAATAACAGTGATTATAATAGCTATGTATTAAAGGAAATAATGAAATAATTAGAAACAATCCAGATGTTAGCACTATGGCACTTATTAAATCTAAGAAAGAATGGTCCATTTTAAGATAACAATATGTTGGCCACCTGTTGGTCTTTTTAGAGAAGTTTCTGTTCATTTCCACTTCTCATTAATTGTGTTGCTGTTTTTCATCTTTGTTCAGTCATTTATATATCTTGGATATCAACCCTTTATAATGTGTTGAGGGGCCAGAGTGGCGGTGCAAGTGGTAGGGCATTTGCCTTGCACATGCTAACTGAGGACGGACTGCAGTGTCCCATATGGTGAACCCTGGTGTCCCCTATGGTCCCCAAGCCAGGAGCGATTTCTGAGTGCATAGCCAGGAGTATCAGTGTCAGTGGGTATGCCCCCCCCAAAAAAAACCCCAAAACTGTGTTGAATAAAAATATTTTCTTCTATTCAGTTGCTTGTCTTTTACTTTTAGCCTCTTTTCTTTTATCATGCTGAAACTTTTTAAATTGATGTAGTCACATAGGGATGGCCAGATTATACTTGGTCTTAGAGTACTGGGAGGAGAGGAGGTTATAAATGAAAGTGGGAAGAACAAGGCTCAAAGGAATACAAGTACATTAGTAGAATTAAGGAATGGGAGAGCTAACTATTTAAAACACAGAGTCAACAAAACTGAAAACAAGAGATTCAAACTTTAAAAACAAGCATTAAAAATATACCTGCTGAGCTGTCATTCTGTTGTGAGGTAGGGGGACAAGTGGACAGGAATCTGGGAACCTTAATAGTGGGATTGGTGCTTGAAGATAGAATTTCTAGAACTCAGTTATAAGTATGTTTGTAAATCATGGCATTTTTTTTTTTTTTGGTTTTTGAGTCACACCTGGCAGTGCTCAGGGGTTACGCCTGGCTCCATGCTCAGAAATTGCTCCTGGCAGTCACGGGGGACCATATGGGGCACCAGGATTCGAACTGATTACCTTTTGCATGAAAGGCAAATGCCTTACCTCCATGCTATCTCCCGGGCCCCAAATCATGGCACTTTAGTAAAATTTTTTTATTGTCCTTCCAAATGATAAGGCCATTATTATTTCAGTGACATAAAAGGTAATCACAAAAAAGTATAAATTTGAAAAATCAAATTACAAAAACCTGGAGCCGGAGAGATAGCATGGAGGTAAGGCATTTGCTGTGCGTGGTTTGAATCCAGCATCCTACGTGGTCCCCCGAGCTTGTCAGGAGCGATTTCTGAGCACAGAGTCAGGAGTAACCCCTGAGTGCTGCTGGGTATGATCCAAAAACAACAACAACAACAACAACAACAACAAATTTACAAAAACCTTTTTCTTAGAATGGTTTGGTGGAGACTATATTAGTCATCCCAACATTATTTTATTGTTTTCCTACACACGGTTCTTTCAAGAAGCATTTTGAAGGCTTCTGCAGCAGTGTTTAGGAAAGGATAGTTAAGAAAATCTGAACCAGAAACCATATGGAGAGCAGATTATTGTAGGAGGGAGTCAAATTGTGTGAGGAGGGAGTAGGAAAGCTGTAACATATAAAGCTGTAGACTCTAAGAAGTCCTCAAACTTTAAACAGGGGGCCAGTTCACTGTCCCTCAGACTGTTGGAAGGCTACAGTAAAAAAACAAAAAACAAACTATGAACAAATTCCTATGTACATTGCATAAATCTGGTTTTGAAGTAAAGAAACAAAATGGGAACAAATACAATATGTGGCCCGAGGGCCGTAGTTTGAGGACCACTGCTACAGGACAAATATAAAAGCAATGCTGAAGAGAAAGGAAATGAAATAAATGGAATGGCCACTACAACCTGTCATTTAATGATCAGAAGCAAATATCTTCTTCCGTTTCTACTTAGTAACAGCTTCTAAGCAAATTCTTCTTTGTTTGATATCACTTCTTTCTATGACAACCAAATTTTTTTGTTCTTGGCAACCAATTAATCTGACAATGTGTACTGAATGTACACAGTTAATATAATTATTAAATAGAAATATTTTCCTGTATTTTTCTCAGCTTATTATTTTCTTTTTTCTTTTTTGATTTTTGGGTCACACCTGGCAGCACTAAAAGGTTACTCTTGGCTTCCTCCTGGCAGGCTCAGAGGACCATATGAAGCACCGTCCTTTTGCATGCAAGGCAAACACTCTGCCTTCATGCTATCTCTTCGGCCCAGCTTATTTTTTTATATTTTTACAAGAATCATTTCTACCTTTATTGTTTAATGAAATAAAGAACAAAATCATTCAGTTCCATTTTGAAATATTTTGCCCAAGAGAAAGGATAACGTATATCACATGAAAATCTGTACTAAAGTATAATAACAGTTCACCATCAATGACACTAGACTTGAATTGACCCAGCAATTTATTTTCAGTAATTTAAAGTAATTTTTGAAGTAGCATTAGTTTAAAGTGTTCTTATAAATTTTAAGTATAAACATCATGATTATATATTGGGAAGACCAAAATTCAAATTTTCACCTACTGCCTGCCATTGGTTGATTGGACTTCAAAGAATGACTCATGGGGTGGTAAGCCTTGAAAACTTGTGTATATGTTGATTTCTAATATTTACAAAATTATCGAGCTTGAGTTATTCTAAGTTACCTGCTTTTTTATCTACCCTTTGAGTCATTCATCTCCTCTTGCCAATCTTACCTTCCCTATATGCTATGATCTCAAAATTTATGCCTTTCGTTTTTGTCTTGGGTCAGTTATGGGGGTCCCAAACTTTAACTTGTCATGTTTCTTTAGCTTGCCTGTATTTTATGGCATCCTTGTGCACATAGCCTTGGGCAGTTGGCTTGGGGATGTGCGCTATGGACCAAATGCTTATAATCTCCTTTTTCCAGTTTATATAATGAAATTAGTTTCTTCCAGGATATGGTAATTGAAGGTTGGTACAGGGTAGATATCTCCTGGAGGGACTCTGTACCCTTGTAAATAAGACCCCAGAGAGCTTCCTTGTCCTTTCTGGCATTTGGGGACTCAATAAGAAATTGGCTTTTTATATTGAGGAATGGGGCATTTGTCAGAAACAGAATCTGTAGCATTTTCACCTCAAAACTGAGAAAAAACACGTTTCTATTCACCAGTCTATGCTAAGCAGTGGTTTCTAACCACAGCAGTCTTTATTGTAGCAGCATGAATAAGCTACAGTGTGTGTGTGTGAGATCCACCTTCAGCTTACTGAGGTTGTTGCTAAGACCACAAAAATCCTTATTATATTCAGATCTGACAATTGATTTCTTGGGATACTTCTTTTTGCCCAGAAACTCGAAAAGCTCAAGTTCTCTAAATACCTCACTCTATGGGTTTAGAAGTTTTTAACTCCATGGGAAAGCAGCAGTCCACTTGAAATTCTTTTTAGAAAGACACTGGGAATGTCCTCTAAGAGAGTCTTGTCTTTGAGAAAAAAATGATCTTATTAGGTGCTACCATGAATAGTTATGCAAAAGAGGAATGGACACAAATATATTAGCACAATCCTGAAATCAGCTGAGTAACGGAATTGCTGAAATGATTTGTAAAGTACTTAAACATCAGAATGGAAAATACAAAACAAAACCAAACTAAACATAACCTCCCTGTGGTGTATCCAACCTTTACTGATTTTTTTTGTTCTTGAGTAATAGAACAGGCAGTCTGGAAACACTCGATTTATGAAGACAGGATATACTGCAAGGGTTCTTTCTTCAGGGTAAAAGCATTAAGTTGTCTCCTGTATGCCACATATTCATATTCCAGATATCAAAATGCAGTGTTTTGTCTTTGGTGGGAGACTCAGTGATAGCTACTCAATGCAGATGTTTTTGCTCATGCTTCTCAGCCTTTTCTAAAATTAAATTTCTACAAAAGTAAAACCAGGAAGTTTGAGCAGAAAGAAACCACATGTTTTATTGAACACTAAGGCAACTTTTCTGGGTCACAGAACCTTCTCATATTTCCCTGCAGTGTCTGGGTCACTGAGACATCCTGACAGCTACCCTGGACCTCAATACACTTTCCCTCACTACACACCAGAGTCACAACCTCAGTCTCTGGTCTCTTTCCAGGACTGTGGGGAATCATGCTGCCCACACTCCGGATGATTCACACCAGAGCAGCTATTAGCCACAGCTGTGGGGAACTGTCAAAAGAGACTGTACAGCCTTGCCCTGGCTGGGAACATTTGAAAGCATCGGATTTTCTATAACTTCTAGTTTCTAAAGAATTGCAATGGATTGAGCTACCTGCCCTTCAAATTATGCTGACTTGATGTACTTTGCTGAAACCTCCCTTGTTGCATGGTTCTACCTTATTCTCTCTGATGTACCTGAATATCTACCAAAAATCACATTGTTTGGGAATTAGGATGTGGCTCTGCAGTAGATTGCTTGTTTTGCTGTGTGATACCCTGGGTTTGATTCCTGGCAACATATATGCATAAATAAATCATTGCTTAAACTTCTTTTTTTTTTTAAACATTTGACATTATTAAACTTTTGCCATATAATTGTACTGCCTAGTTTGGTTTGTTTCTTGTTTTGAAATGAAGGAAGGTAAAATTTAACTATAGAAATATTTCTTTTTTTGGATTAATAACTTTATTTAAACACTTTGATTGCTTAAAGTTCTTAATATGAATCTTGGTAAACTCAAGCCAGGAAAAATTGTCTAATTTAGTGCTCTTAAGCAGGTCTGCCTAAGGTTTTTGAAGTTGTTGCTATTCTAATCTCATACTAGATTCTCAATCCTCAGCATACACTGGGCCACCCTAGCACAGTGAAGGACCATTAGCACCTGAATGAGTTCTAATTTTTAATTCTCAAAGAATTCTTTTCCTTCAGAGCTAAGACATAACCACTTGTGCCAAGATGGACAAAGCAGAGAAAATCAGAGACAATGAGGATGTGGAGAAAAATACATTTTCATTCACTATTGGTGAGACTCAAAATTAATTCAGCGTTTACGAAAAATACCATGGAGATTAATCAAAATATTAAAAGTAGAATTGCATATGATGTAACAATTCCAATCCTCAGGCACTGATCACAAGATCACAAAAGCACTATGTTCATCACAATAGTATTTGTAGTAGCCAAGATCCAGGAAACAACCAAAGAAACTCACAACAGATAAGAGATAAAATAAATTGAATTGGGGCTGGGCGCAAGAGGTAAGGTGCTGGCCTTGCCTGCACTAGCCTTGGATGGACCAGACCGCAATTCGATCCCTCGGTGTCCCATATGGTCCCCCAAGCCAGGAGCGACTTTTGAGCGCATAGCCAGGAGTAACCCCTGAGCGTCACTGGGTGTGGTCCAAAAACCAAAAAAAATTGAATTATGTATATTAAGTATAAATCTGTCTATATTATAATATATACTTATATGATTCAGTGGAATACAACACAGCAATAAGAAAAGACACTCTTGTATTTTGCTACAACATAGATGAAATGAAGTTAACATGCTAATCAGGGGTCGGTAACCTTTAAGACATAAAGAGCCACTTTGACTCATTTCCAAAGGGGGAAAAAAACCCTGGGAGCCTCAAAACCATTTTGACATTTAAAACAAATATAGCACTGCATATATTGTTTCTTATCTTAATTCTATATATAGGATTGTGCAGTTAGCTGTTGATCTAAAGAAAAAAGAACTTTTTCACTTAACAATGTAAAACATATATTTGTGCAAATAATAGCCAATTAAAACATTTAAGTGATACTACTCCCTGCCCTCCAACTATCAACCCTGCTGTCGGAGCAGTGGCAAAGCTTCAAAAGAGCCACATGCAGCTCTGAAGCTTCGGGTTGCCGACCCCTGGTAAGGAGAGAGACAAATACCAGATAATCTCACACATATATGGGCATAAAGTAAACATATAATAGGCAATGTCCTATGAAAACAAACCTTTAGACTCTGACAACGGAACTGAGCAACTAAAATATTAAAAAGTTAGAAGAAAAGGCTCCTGTGGACAGTAATAGGAATATATTGCCACTTTACTGATGAGAGTACAATAATGTGGGGAGCTGAGGCCTTAGTAAGTCTCTAGCAGATGCCTGAGGCCTAACAGTCTCTAGCAGTCTCTCAAGAGGCCTGAACAAGGATGCAGCCTGCCTTTACTAAGGTCAATCTAAGAGGCTACGTGAGGCATTGTGACAAGTCGAAGGGAACACTGAGGCTAGTAACCTTGAGAGAAAAACATATTTTAGACAGGGCATATTCTAGACACATCCACGCCAAAGGGAACACTGACCCAGTAGCCTTGGGAGAAAAACATATTTTAGACAGAACATATTCTAGACACATCCAGTAGGTTGGGAGAAGGGATATTTGTTATCTATGTAGCCAGGTGCTAGGGGGAGTTATATTAGGGGATCATTGCTTATTACATATGTAGCTAGAGGACATGAGGAATCTTAGGGAAAAAAAAGTATGCTGTTATCTATGTAACCACAAGCCTTGAGAAGTGGTTCAAACAAAGTATTTTGCTCTATACTTTTTCTTACTGCCTTGTTTGCCCCCCCATGAATAATATATAATGATCTGTCCTCTTTTCAATAAACGAAAACTAGCTGATTCTCACTAGTTTTCCCATTTCTTTTGTCTGTGTGTGTTCTTCGTTTGTATGTTATAAACCCATATTCCCTCCGAGAAATTAACCCACGTTTGTGGTTTCCCTGCAGGGGCAAGGGAGCCCACACAATAACATTGTAACCCTATAATAAATATAATGAACATTTAAACTTGTAAGCAATATGAACTCATTAAATTGATAACAAAAAGGAAAAAGAAATGTTAGAATCAAAATAAAAGAAATAAAAACATAATCAATGAGGATGTGAACTTTGGGTCACCTCCATGGTGTATACTTCACAGACATTAGCGAGACCCTGGCTCCACTCTCCATCATCTCAAAATAACAGAAACAAAAGACCAAAACATAGGTTGACAGGAATATCACACTCAAGACTGTATCCTTGGATTATGAGTAAAATTTTCCATTTTGTTGGGGTTTAGAAATTTAAGTACCTTTGCAAAGTTGAGCAGACATTGTTCCAAAGCATGTTAAGCACTGTCTTCAGGAAGTATAACTGCCGAACAAACAGGAGCCTGCTTCCTGAGTGACCGATTTCAGACACAGGCCAATTTGAGCTTTCACATTTCTTTCTGGTTGAGAGTTCTGAGCAAGGCCTGGCTAACTTGGGCAGCAGTGCCAATCCAATGAATGAACCCTACCTGAAGTAAAGGGTTCTAGGGGACTTTGAAGTCAGAGACCTAGCAGGAGCTGCTAGAATAGTGAGCTAGGGATCTAGAACATTCTAGCAGTGTCTCTGTGCAGCTCACTTCTGCTCATAACAACATGAACTCCAAGGACAGGTGTGCCAGGTTGACTGTTGAAGTCCTATTTGTATCTCTGGAACAGGCCACCTCAGGTTTGTTCTGATAGAAAATTCATATCGTTTTCTCTGAAAAGATTCAGAGCATTTAAAAAAATGGAGAAGTATTGTTACAAAAAAAATCCTCCCTCTTTGAGGGCCAGAGAGATAGCATAGTAGGTAGGGCATTTACCTTGCCTATGGTCAACCAGGGTTCAATCCCTAACATCTCAGAGTAGAAGTCTAAAGCCATTCAGAGTGGTATTTTTAACTTCACCCAGCAGGGGTCGCTTCAGAGAATGAGACAGACAAACACAAAAGTAGACAGACATACACAGACTGTCCAAACTTTAGGTCACCTGGGTAGCCTCTCCGTCAGTCTGAGGCTGGCCATTTATTCTGTACAATATCACTCCCCCACCCCCACAGGTTTCTCATTGTTGAATCATTGTTGACAGAGACATTAAGGGCTATTAGTAGGAACATTCAATAGGCCCATCAAGATTAGAGGCTGAAATATTTTTCATATTTATCAGAAGGTACTCTGAAACTATAAAGTTGTGATAGTTTCTTATTTTATTTTTGTCAAGTAGTCTCTACAGCTAAAAGTCACATCAAAACAATCTCATTCTGGTGCCTTTCACTCCTTGCAGAAATCGGTTATCTATTCTATTCCTGCCATTTTGTTCTCTCCTGGGTGCATTTTCCAAAATCTCTTTGCATTCTAAAATGAACATCAGTCCTAGGGTATATTTTACCTATGGTATATCCCATCCTTGAAGTTTTTTTTTTTTTTTTTTTTTTGAGGAGGGCAAATTCCCACAGATCCTTGAACCCCAGGGTTCCCAGTGGCCAGGATACATAATCTGCTGAGTTCCTCTTCTGCTGCCTTTCTGTCACCTTCCAGCCTCCAGGTGACATCAAGCCCAGATCAGAGGAAATGTTAAGATTCTCAAGGGCAGTGACAATCAAACCATGTGCATAGAAGAATTATATGCATTAAATACAGATGCCCAAACTATACCCCACGTAATCACACGTTTATTGAACACCAAGGCTACTTTTCTGGGTCACAGAACCTTCTCATATTCCCCTACAGTGCCTGGGTCACTGGAGTCATCCTGATAGCCACCCTGAATCTCAATACACTTTCCCTTCATACCCACCAGAGTCACAACCTCAGTTCTTGGGCTCCTCCCAGAACTGTGGGGAATCATGCTGCCCACACTCTGGGTGATTCACACCCCAGAAGCTATTAGCCACAGCTGTGGGGAACTGTCAAAAGAGACTGCATCCCAGCATCAGATTCTTTGATGAGGCCTTGGCATCAACATTTTTTCTGATTCTGGCAGGCAGATAGGGCTGCCACTCAAGGCTTTGCAGGGAGGAACTGAGCTTGTTTTTCAGGCTTCCCGGGCTCTATTTCCAGACTATCAATTGACCCCAAGGTCCTGTTCATATCACCTTTTTCATTGTCTTAGTTGCTCATCCCCATCCATATCTAGGACCACCTTTTCATATGAAACATCCTTTCTGCATCACAGTCCTCCCAACTCTGAAAGAGAGAGAGAGAGAGAGAGAGAGAGAGAGAGAGAGAGAGAGAGAGAGAATGTGTGTATATGTGTGTGTGCTCCTGTGTCTGTGCTGACCTCTGAGTATCTGAGCCAGGACTATCTCCCCCACTCCGCTGCCAACTCTCTTTGTGAGGGCAGATGTTCATCTGTTGCTCATCTGTTGTTCATCCCTAGCACTTTGCCAAGAATTTAGCTCAGGATAATTATTCAATGGATGCTTGTGGAAAAGAATGGATTCTTGTCACCATTGTGCCTCTCGGTCCCTGAGCTACTACTGTGGGTCTTAGTGATCTCCCATTCACCAACATCTTACATGGAACCTCTCTTTGCAGTACATTTTTGACAGATGTGGCAAGAAAGGGCTGAAAAATGCCTGGCAGTATGTATTTTCCAGTAAAGAAACAACCTCCCTACCCAGCCTTTGTGTCTCATTCTGCGCTGCCCTGTGGCATTGGCAGTTTGTGCCTTCTATTTTGAAATGTGTTTCCTTTATTATTGAAGATTAGATCAACCTTTGGAAACTACCAGATATTTAATTAGGGTTCAAACTGGTAGGGGTCATAAAGGATCGATGCAACTTTTCTTTTGCAGCTCGCCCACTTACACAGGAGAAAAGATGAAAGGTGTGATTGAGATCATATTGCAGATCTGTAGGCCTGACTACAGAGGAGAAACACTGCATTGGTTGACGATAGTCTTCTGGGCTGGACTTGCTGGTCATTCTGCTGCCTTGTTCTGTCTCCCACAAGATATCTGACAGCAGAATATAAGTCAGAAAATCATATGGAACCTTTTGGGTCACCTCTTCTCAAAATTCTTCCGCTTCTTTTGCTTTATAGAGGGAGAACTTTAGACAACTGCTCTTCTCAGAGAGTGGCCCTTCCTCTGGCCTGGTCTGTTCTTGTGGAATGATTTTTATCTTCCCCTGGCCAGCAGAGGGCACAATCTCCCACATTTTAGACACGAGGCAAAGCAACTTCAGGTCCTTTGCAGCTACATCTCCTTTCTGGAGCATGGCAGCCACAGACATAAACAGGCTGGCAAGGTTTTTTCGGAAAAATTTCACTATATCAGCTGCTTGCTTAATGGGATCTCTAAGGGCTCCTCCAGATGGAACCTCCAGATTCCCTCTGCCACTGCTTCCACATTACCAAGCTCAGGTTTCTGTCCTATGAGCAGACTGGAATTCTGATTCCCTATCTATTAATGAGTGACTGTGGGGTTGCCAGATGGACATAACCCTGGCAAGGTGGTGTGTCAGAGAGTGGAAGAGGCAGCAACAAAGGCACTTTTAATTTTTTTTGTTGTTGTTGTTTGTTTGTCACCACACCTGGTGACACTCAGGGGTTACTGACTATGTGCTCAGAAATTGCTCCTGACTTGGGGGACCATATGGGACATCGGGTGATTGAACTGCAGACACCTTACTGCTTGTGCCACCGCTCCTGCCCAGGCACTTTTAGTTTTTGTTTTGCTGTCCTAGTGAAATTTTCTAAAAGGAAAACTTTCTTTACATATTTTTTAAAAATGAAAAAATTTTTGAGGAAAAAAATTTCCAAAGAAGTACTTTTGAACATAAGAACATGAGTTTTTTTTTGTTTTGTTTTAGTAAAATAAGTTTCAGATATGCAGCATTAAAAAGGTCTTAATGTACCTGTTTTAGGGACAGGTACAGCAGGTAGGGTTTCCATAGCACATGGCTGACCCAGGTTTGATCTCTAGCATTCCACATGAATTCCTGAGCACAGAGCCAGTAACAAGCACTGCCAGGTGTTGCCCCAAAGCAAACAAACAAAAAAAAACAAAACAAAGAATGATGATCAACTTAGTTCACCACAAAACATCAGATTTGGAAGCTAAGGGGATGTAGTTCAGAGGGCCGAATTATCTGCCTTGTTTCATTGGAGGCCCATTAGAATGGCCAGTAAGACCCTTATCAAAACTGTGCCTTAGTAGCTATATCAAAGGCCCAAGTACAGAACTGTTCAACACATAGTTGGGTTAAGTATTAGCCTGCTTGTTGGGTTAAGTATTGATTGACAAGGATGACCTCAGACCTCTATGAAAGGTTTAAAGAATGAATATTTTAAGATTTAATTTTATGTTATGTGTGTACATGAACCATACTTGCCAGGGCAAGACATATTAAGCTCAAATATTAGGTCCCATCATACTCTTGTATAGCAAG
>PVKC010032918.1:0-14111 GCA_004027635.1 Crocidura indochinensis
ATTTTTTTTTTTTAATATCTTGAACTAGGGGCCGGAGAGATAGCACAGCCATGTTTGCCTTGCAAGCAGCTAATCCAGTACCTAAAGTGGTTGGTTCGAATCCCAGCGGCCCACATGGTCCCCTGTGCCTGCCAGGAGCTATTTCTGAGCAGATAGCCAGGAGAAACCCTTGAACACCGTCGGGTGTGGCCCACCCCCCGAAACAATATCTTGAACTAGAAGGATCATATTCTTAATTACCCATTTCTGAATGAAAAGCACTAAAGAATTCTTCATTTACTTGACTTCCTCCACAAGACTTACTTAAATGTCTTAATATCTTTAAGATGTTATAATAATCAGTAGTATCTGTGTTAGATAAGACTGATATAGCCAAGGGAAAATAAGTAAAAACACAAAGAGCAGGTTGGTTAGTTCCATTTTGACTCCTGAGAACTTACAATAAAATTAGGAGACTAGAAATCCTTTTTTTCTGAGTAATTATTGTCACTTTTCAGGTGTTGTTTTCTTTCCTCTTATTGCTGATTAGCTGAGTAATTCTTCCTTTTAAAATCATAATCCAGGGTCAGCAGAGACAGTACAGTGGGTAGGGTGTTTGCTGTACCTGTATCTGATCTAAGTTCAGTCCATGACAAAAAACAGAATACAGCCATATGTGGTGTGAAAGAAGGAAGGAAGGAAGGAAAGAAGGAAGGGAAGGAAGGAAGGGAGGTAGGGAGGAATGAAGGAAAGAAGGAAGGGAAGGAAGGAAGGGAGGGAGGGAGGAATGAAGGAAGGAAGGAAGGAAGGGAGGGAGAAAGGAAGGAAAGAAGGAAGGAAGGGAGGGGGGAAGGAAGAAAGGAAGGAATGGAGAGAAAGAAAGATGGAAAGAAGGAAGGAAAGAAGAAAAGAAGAAGGAGAGAAGAAAAGGAAGAAAGAGAAAGAAAAGAGAAAGAAAGGAAAACAAAAGAGAGAAAAATGAAAGAATGGGGGGCCTGTGGTGGCTCAGCACAGGGGTAGTGCATTTGCCTTGCATGAGGCTGATTTAGGATGGACTTCAGTTCACTTTTCTGATGTCCCATATAGTCCCCCCAAACCAGGAGCGATTTCTGAGTGCATAGCCAGGAGTAACCCCTGAGTGTCACTGGGGCTCAAAAAGGAAGGAGGGTAAGAAGGAAGGAAGGAAGGAAGGAAGGAAGGAAGGAAGGAAGGAGGGAAGGAAGGGAGGGAGGGAGTAAGGGACGAAGGGAGGGACGAAAGGAGAGATGAAGGGAGGGAGGGAGGGAAGAAGGCAAAAAAGCAAGCAAGAAGAAAGAAAAAGAGAAGAACGAAAGAATGGAAAGAAGCAGGAAAACAAGAAGGCAAGAAAGCAGAAAGCAAGAAATTAATAAAGAAGAAAGAAAGATAGGAAGCAATGAAGGAAGCAGGAAAATAAGAAAGCAAGAAAGTAAGAAAGCAAGCAAGAAAAAGAAAGAAGTTAAAATAATAAAATTGTATGTCTAAAAACAAATACATTACATTTAAATATAGGTTCAAACATTTATTCTGTATTTTTTCCTTAAAGAATAGGATGTTTTATTCTTTTACTCTGGTAAAGTATATAGTGTTGGACTGCTCTATGCATGAAACTCTATCGTTGACGGTGTTGTAAATAATATAATATTTTAAAAATGTATTTCTCTCTTTAAATTAATTAAATAGGTATCGTTTTTGCCCATAAAAGCAGAGAACAAGTTGTGCAAAGAAAAGCCAAAATTATGAAAGCAAATTGGCTCAACTTAGAGTCCTGCATACCATTGTCACCATTGTCACTAGAATGGCATTCTATAATAGACATATAAAGTGAGCTATTAAAGCAAGTCATATGCTGCATTTTGCATTTTATGGTAGCAACCTGTAAAAATAGTTGGAAAAGATGGGTGAACTATATTAGAAGAGCACAATTTACCATATCTGACAATTATTTATGTCACAATATTCCAACCAATTTATGTCCCTTTTAATATGCAGCCAATATGAGACACTTAATAGGAGACATTTATATTCCACTTCTTGAAACTACTAAGAATTTAAGACATCTCACATCACACTAGCCACATTGCAAATAATCAATCACTATATGTGTTAGAGCCTTCTGACAGTTGTAGATATCTTTTTTTGTGTTTGGCTATCAGAAAATTAAATGCAGAAATGTATCATGCACTGCATATCTTTTATAAAGTTTTACAAATATACACATGCTATTCATTAATAAGTACATTATAGCTAATATAAATCAGTCATGTGGATTTCAGACAATTTTAAGCCATTGAATTAGATGCTCTCAATGATCTCTAGTCTGATTAAGGAAGCAGAAAACCAATCAAGATTAGTACCCAATTAGATTCAAAGAGTTTTAAAAATAAATAAAAGCACAAGGACAGAGTAAAACCTAGGTTTGTGAGTTTTTTGGTTCTAGCTGTAAAATCTATGTTCGGGGGAGGAGGTGGTGAAATGATAGTGTAAGCGGGTAAGGCGTTTGCCTTGCATGTGGCTACCCTGGGTTCTGTCTTCATCAATCCATATTATACTCATCTTTGCCCATCAGGAATGGGCAGAACCAGGAGATTACAAAGTCTTTTTCCTTCAGAGCTTTGCTTAATTTTTATTTGGTCTAAGATACTGGTCTTTACTAACTTAGTTAATAGCGCCACCATCCTGCTTTATTTTTTAATCCAAACCATGTCGTACTACTGAATACTAGGATTATGTGTCAGCATGAATAAGACATGTTTTGTGCCTACACATTTGTTCAAAGTTACTCTTTACAAGTTTATCAAAGTTTATCACTCAAATGAACAGGTTTTTGTTATTGTGACTTTGTTTTTTGGGGGGCCACATCCAGCAACACTCAAGGGTTTCTGTTGGTTTACTCTCAGACATAGTTCCTGGCACACTCAGAGACCATCTGGAATGCTGGGGATTGAAACCTAGTTGGTAGTGTTCAAATGCCCTACTCGCTGTGCTATGGCTATGGCTCCTACAGATAGACACGTATTGGACAACTAGATTACCTTTTGTTGTGAAGGTAGTCTGTTTTAAATGTGTTATAAGCATGCAAAGACTAAAAATGAGCTTCCTGAGAACAGAAGGGAATTCTATTCTATCATAGCTTTGAACTCAGCATCAACATTTCTCTGATTCTTTAGCCTGATGACTGGGTACAGAGCTTTAATTGTAGTTTTAATAATCTACAATAATATGGACCAAATACTCTGGGAATCTGAACTAATACAATACCTAATTTAATACATATTTAATTAATTTTTCATAGCAAAATGTAAGCCCCAAAAGGTAGAATTGTTCACTAACTTTTATGTCTTTTAAGGTCACTCAGTCATAAATCATTGCTACGGTGAATATAGACTAGTTTCAAAAAGAACTCACAAACACATGTTAACTACTGGATGATCATATCATTTATTGAAATATCAAACATGTAGTGGTTAGCATAAAAACTTATTAAACCTCATTAAAACTTAACCACAATTCCATAAACTTCCTGGGGTAAGTGAAAATACAAACAACAACATTCCAAATGCTTTAATATCATATTTATTTTGATGACTCGATACCCTCTCAAACAATGAGAACTTAAATAATGTTGGTTTTATTTATGATTTGCCCTTTGACTATATGAAGTTTGATCATTGTACATTTTTTTTTGCTTCTTGTTTCTTGGAGATAGATTACAGCTAAGATTGTTTTTAGAAAAATATCAAAGTTTGTGATAATGTTACCATAAACTTCTCTCTCAGTGGTTAAATATCAAATCTGTGACAATGGTTTCATATACTTTTTTCTCAGTTGTTAATAGCCATCATAATGGCTAAATAGAATATGTGGATAATATCTAAAGTATAATTTGTATAGGTTTCATAAAATAGGAGCAGATGTTAAAAATAAATACAAAAGATCAATATTTTCATGTCATCACACTTGTTGAAGGAATGGAACATCAGTCTAAGGAGATAGGGACTAAAGTTCTGATAATGATTGGAATCAGACAGCAATGTCATGTAAATTACTGTGGGCTTAGTTTCCTTAACGGAAATTAAAGGAAGCCTTTCAGCTATCAGATACTCTACATTTTTATAAAATCAATTATTATCCAAATATGCTATATTGAGGAGTGGTTACTTTTTGAAGAACATTTTGAATATTGATGACAAATTGAGCTTAGAAACAAAAGTTTCTTTTGAAAATTAAGACATTCAAAACAGGACAAAAGCTTATTTCTGTCTAAATTCATAAATTCACATAGCTTCTGAAAGCTCCTGATTTATAAACCAGAGTTCCTTCCATCTATACTCATTTCTTTTCTGAAAATAAATATTTATTCACTCATTTTATTCATCTTAAGTCTTCGTTAAAAGGAAAAAGCTTTATTCCAGACCTCCAAAGTATTTTTGAGCATTTTCTTTTACAGAGAGCCTTAAACTTATAAAAACCTTGGTTGTTAAAACTATGACAATAAAAGTGGAAAACTTAAAAGTCTCTTGTGAAAGTGTCAAATTTAATCTCAAAAAAGACAAGGCTTTTAATTCCCATTTGCATATGAACCTATATCTGGAAAGTAGTTTTCACAGAGATATAATTTTATATTGAAGGCTGTTTGTCCTGTGCAATTTTGAGTTTTAAAGTATATCTAAGTAGTTATCAGTTATTCACAGTTCTTACAAATACACATATATTTCACAGACTTAATTCTTATGGTTAACATAGCTGACACATTAAAAATAAAGTACTTAATAGGTTTCTTTGGTGGTCAGTTAAAAAATAAGTAATATTAAACCCATATTGTGTGCCTCTTTTTGCAATATAACATAAACTTTTTAAGGTTAATTTATTGTATACTTTTTATGAAAGATTAAATGATGAATATTTTATCCACTTTCTCTCTTAATTGTTTTATTTTCATATAGAACATCAAACATAAAAGAACACCAACATTTGCATCTAACCTTCATTTTTTCTCTATCAGACTTCATAATCTATGACAGAACATTGATAACATGAACAAGACTTTAAAAAATATGGATTTCAAAAAAACATAAAAGATAACTATAAAAGATAACATCATAAAGCTAGGAGATATTGTACTGAGCCAAAACTGTGGGAAAATCAAAGATAAAGTTGATCTCACTACATTTATATAATTATTCATTTATTAAGTGCTTATCAGTGAGTAGCATAGGCTCGGTAATGTATTTTAGAAGAATTTAGAAACCAATCACTGTATTCTCAGAACACAATAAAGATGATGAAATTACTGAACACAGAAACCCCATGGATTTATTTTTTTGGTATAACGGTCATAAGAAAATAATGGTCACATTACTGAAAACCACATATAT
Organism: Crocidura indochinensis; assembly: GCA_004027635.1. Taxonomy (NCBI): domain Eukaryota; kingdom Metazoa; phylum Chordata; class Mammalia; order Eulipotyphla; family Soricidae; genus Crocidura; species Crocidura indochinensis. The sequence continues at coordinate 5,376 of PVKC010032918.1, forward strand.
TTGGATTGACTGAGAAGATATGAACCTATGATATGAGCTTCTTTTTTAAAAAAAAACATAAAGAACTCTGCAAGGAAGGAGACTTTTATTGTAGTCTATGTTGTTTATTTCTTTAAGAATTAGTGTCAAGGTTTAGTTCAGAAGGTGCAGACAGGATTGTTGAACAACACATTTGGAAGCTTTCAGGGACAATTCCCAGCTCTGCCCAATAGTGCCTCTCAGTGATGTTCATTGTAACATGGAACATATTTTATCAGTGTTCTGCATGCATAGTACGTGTTCAGATTTCTGTTTTTAAAAATTGAGTACCAGGAGCTGGTAAGGTGCTTACTTAGAATGAACTGGATTATGTTCCCCAGAGACCTCTATGACTAATACCTGAGAAAATAGCCACCAAGAGTAAGCCATGAACATAGCTGGACATGCCCCCTGCCTCCCCCCCAAAAATTAAAGACCAGTCAGAGAACATAAAGACTATATTGAAGTGTTTTGTGGTGCCAGAAAGTAGGGTGCATGTCAGGTAGATGTTTGCCTTGCATGTAGTTAAGCTCTAGTCCCCGATATGATTTGAGCCCCACCAGAAATTGTGTTTGGGCACAGAAGATTTAAGTCCTAACCACCAATAATTATATGACTCTAAATCAAACAAAAATAAATAAAATATGAATAGAAGGTGTTGCAATAGTGCTGCTATTGAAATGAATGTTCAAAATGTATAAACAGGGGCCCGGGAGATAGCATGGAGGTAGGGCGTTAGCCTTTCATGCAAAAGGTCATCAGTTCGAATCCCGGTGCCCCATATGGTCCCCCGTGCCTGTCAGGAGCAATTTCTGAGCATGGAGCCAGGAGTAACCCCTGAGTACTGCCAGGTGTGACCCAAAAACCAAAAAAAAAAGTATAAACAAAGGTTTTGGTGATGAGCATAGAGAAGAGAAAAAAATTGTCAAGAGATTGTAATATATTTCAAGTGACATGGCCTAACACCATAGTATTTGTATGCACATTTTGCAGGTGTGCTAGGATAGATTATTAGGCATGATTAATATTTTTCTAGGCATTCATGCAACCCCTCATTAATGATACCTCATGAGAATTAGTTGACCTCAGAGAAAAACAATTTCTACCATCATTCTTCCTTACTTAAGGCTCTTCTTAGCTTTGTTTATCTATGCACTTACAGGAAAGTTCTGTTCTGCCTGAGGTTTTTTGGTCTTATGCTCAGATTTTTTAAATGTAACTAGTTACCATTCTAAATTGCAATTGTATTTCCAATTCCCTACCTAACATTAGATTTATTTGATAGATGAGTATCGCGTGTGTTCATATTAAAATGCTTTTTTTTTCTCGAACTCTCTGCTATATGTTGTGCCTTTGGAATGTGAAGTGACTTATAATATTTTCTTTAGCATAGATCTAAACTATCTATGTTTTAAAAATGTGTGTCTATGTCAAAGCAGAAATTGTTAGACAGAAATTACATAACGCATTGTGTGAAGAATGCTTTGAGAGAAGAATGCATAAGACTGCATCTGTCACAGAAAATCCAGAGAGGTTTGGTTCATTGATGTGATTGTTACTGTAGTAAATGCTGTGACATAATTATTATTTCTTTAGTTTATGGCAACATTGTGTTTTTTGCTCCAGAATATAAAATCTAAAAATTTAAATCTAAAATAAATCTAAATCTAAATATAAAATCTAAATATAAAATAAATATAAAATATAAATATAAAATATAAATATAAAATAAATATAAAATTAAAATCTTAACATACATCTTATGACATTTGATTTTAAAGATCATATCTACCTATAAACCCCATTTCAGAATGATAAAATATTATTATATTAAATGTTCAAGTTCTGCAAATATACTCTTGTATATGGTTTAATATTTTAATTGTACATAATAACCTATTCACTAACCTGAGTTAACATGTAATATATTCTTCATATATTTTCAAAATTTGAAACTATAAACAAGTGTGAAAACAAGCCTAAATTACATTCTTGAAAATAACTATTCTTATCTTCTATATTTATGTAGTTAGTAACATTTTATTATAAATAAATTTCCATTGAATCCGACTGCATATATAATCAAAATATGGAAAAATATTTTAATTAACTAGAAATGCTTATAATAGCATAAGTATTATAAATATATCAGGAGTTGCATTAGATTCATTTTATGATTAAGTTTATTGACTAATTTAATAGTCTAGCTATTTATATTTTATTTATTCTCTCACTGATATAATCAATATTATAAAGAGCATATATATGTATGTACATTTATCAGTACTTATTTTATCATTTTAGCTTCATTGTTTTTATAGATCTAGTTAAGAGAACGAGATCTCTGGATCAAAGTACATGGATGTATTAAACTTGCTATTCCCAGAAGAACATCAGAGCTTTGTTTGCACTGTACATTACCAAGATGATGGTTTTCTTTATTCTTTTGCCAACTTATTATAATTCTTCTTATATTACTAAAACATAATAATAGTAATGATCTTTTAAGCCATAGACATCAGATTCAGTAAAAAATACTATTTTAAAATTACTAATGTCATCTTCAGTTTTGTTTCAAACTTACTTTATTGTTTTTCTACTTAATATAATTACATAAGATATATAAATTTTCCTTTGTGTAATACCTGTTCACATGATTCCCATGTTCATCTTGTGCATTCACTGTCTTTCTTTTGAGTGAGCTCTTTATACAGTAAAATCTATCTTATTCTCATATTACTCACATTTCAATGAAACATCTAAACAGGATGTTTTTGTCATGTTTTTAAAAAGAGCAACTCATTATTTTATGATGTAAAATATACAAAGTAATCAGCTAGGCAAGTAAAATTACAAGAGCACTTGGAAATATTAATCACTGCTTGGTGATTTAATCATGTCTCTAACAAGAATTTCCTATATTACTAGTCTTATTCTGTAGAAAGACTATCTTTTATTACCAGTTTTAAACAGTAACTTAAAATTTTGTTTATTAATAGTTCAATTCATTACCTAACTGTATTCACTTTCCTGTGGAGATCGAAGTCATTATTGTTTAGTTTTATATTTAAGAAATTCTATTTTAAGATAACTTCTGACATTTATATTTTATTAATCATGTCAATGTAAACTTCCTTGTGTACAATCTCTTGTCATTTAATTATTTTTATAATGAGGGAGATTTTGGTGGTGCTCATGGTCTAATACCTGGTCCAATAATGACATCAGTAGCTCTGAGGACCATATGTGGTGACCAGGTGCAACCAAGTTTGAGTAAGTTGACAACAACTCCTGTGTTCTCTCTCCAGCCATACAACCATTTATGTTATTTTCTGTATATTTTACATGAAATCTTGTGATTTCTTTTTCTTACAGACTATACACAAAGTGTGTTGTTAATGAGATAGTCTTTGTGCTGCATAAGGTTGCCATCTGCAAGTCTGCTGCTTTTCCATGAAGTATATGGGGCAGGTAGCAGGCAGTGAGAAAATATAAGCAAGTTACATTAAAAAAAAACAAGTCAGAACCCATCGGCACTAGGCTATTTCTATCCTAGAGTCTGTTTCTCTGATTGAAACTTGCAAGACTAAAAGAGACTAGACAATTACAAAATTGCAACAATGGATGACAGTAAGAGTAGCTAAGCTTTGCACAGAATTTACTATACATGGATATTGCCTTTCATTGAATATTTTTTGTTCCCTATGCAATAGTCTATGACATAACTACTAGTATTCTCTTTTCAATCCAAGTTTGAAGTTAAAAGATCTTAAATAATGACCAGAAAGATACTTAGATAACAGTGTTTGTCCTAGGAATTAAAAAAAAAAAAGATGGCACAGATAGTTTCCTGTGTTATAATGTGCTTTGTTTTGCTTTCTGTGTTCTGTGATGTCACCTGTTGTCCAGAATAGAACACAAAGGAAACTGTTTTATGCAGTCCTTTGAAGCAGTGTAAGAAGTATCAGGTCAAAAAGAGGAAAGTTACTTTCTGGCATTGTAAGAATAATTATTCCCATGTATCCTAAAATATTAGATATTTAATATCAAGTATAAACTAAGGACTATCATTGATTATGATGTTTTAATATAGGTTAATATATTTTCACAACGTACCTTCTATAAGGAATAAAAGTCTTATTTTGCTAATAAAGTCCAATCTCCAGTAATGCAACTTTCTAATACTTTGTATTCCTTATTATTAAAATATTTGATAATTTCACTTGTTGGCCTGATGGTGTGTTTATTGTGGCTATATTTTCTTTTGTAAAGATTTTGAATGTATACTTTTATCATGGAAGTTATTTTCAAAATAAGGACTCTACAATGATTAGTTTGCAAAGGATTAGAAAGCAGAAATCTTCTTATAAACATAAAAGCACCCATTAATCTATTGACTAGATAAATTTGGACATTTTTTGTTATTATTATTATTATTATTATTATTATTATTATATTGATTTTTGGGCCACACAGTGACACTCAGGCATTACTCCTGACTATATGCTCAGAAATCTCTTCTGGCAAGGGAAACCATATAGGATGTGTGGAGATTGAACGTAGGTCTGTCCTGGGTTAGCCATGTGCAAGGCAAATGTCCTTCCATTGTGCTATCACTATGGCCCTTATTTGAACATGTTTTATCTCAAAAAAGATAACCAATGGAATTAAGGTCAAATAAATAAAAAATAATGTATTGCTCTTTAACACAAATAACAAATTAATTCATCTTCAGTTGAAGCAAGCAGACAGATTAGAAATAACTATGAGTCTATAATTTATTGTTTATGCCTAGGAATTCTAATTGAAATAATTGAGAAGTCAACAAATTCATATTTCAAATGCAAAGATATAGGCAATGTAAAGTCAGTGTGGAAATAAATCATCATGCAAAATATCAATGAGGTTCAATGAATATTTTAATTAGGCTTATAAAGAATTGATTTTGTATTTCAGATAATAGTGTTTTTTCATATTAAAGAGGATAGAAATGGAAAACAACAGAAAATTCAAACTACTTAACACTCAAAATATTTATACAATTTCCTAAGGAAGTGAGATTAGAGTATGCATAGCTATGTTTTAAGAATTACTAATGCAAATAAGCACAGTAGCATTGATTCTCAAGATTGTTCAAAACATGTCTTTATTTTAGTACTTGCTTAGGCAGGGTATATATTAAATTGAAATGATACGGAGATTAGCATGCCCCCTGCTATACTATACAGAAACATAATACACATACAAAATAAGGATGATACACACAAACAAGTCATTATTTTGTTTGCATTTGTATTTGACCCAGATCCACTACTGTATCGCTAACTCCTGGCTCTGTATGCAGGGATCATTCCTGTTGGGTTCATGGATCCAAATGAGGTGCTGGTGATGAAAGTCAGGTTAGCCACTGGCAAGCTAAGTTTTCTACCTGTTAGACAGTGGTTCTGGGCTCTTAACTTTAATAATGAAGAAATGCAGACTTCCCCCCCCTCAAATTCACATTCCCATAGAAGATATATGACATCTTTATTAACAGAAAGCCCAAGTCTCTATATTGCTGTCATTGCTTTTAGCTTTCTGTTGCAAGGAAAGACACTTAATTTCTCAATTACCTAATAGCTACTTGTATGCAGCAAATAATAAAACAATACAGCTTAACTTTTATATGATATAATAAAATGGAATATACTTAGCTAGGGTTTTCTTCCTAGTAGAATTAATACTACATTTTATATAGATAACAAATGGTCACATAAAGTATAAAATGCTTTGAATACATTTTACTGTAGTTTCATTAGACTGACAGCAAAACAGAATTAAAGGTCTAGAGCTATTCCAAATAGGACTGCATCTACGCACATAATATCCACTATGTTCATCAACTATTTTTCATCAAAGTGTGGTTTGTTAAAATTTATTAACCTACATTAATACATTACAATCACTGAAAAGCACTTAGTTCTTTAAAAGTTATATTTTGCATAGAACATCCTAAAGGTTTGACAAATTATTTTATAATAGTATACCGTAACTTAACTGCCTTAAACATATGGGATGTTTAGGCAAGATAAAGTAGTAGATTGGGTACGTTACATGCCTTACACGTTGCCTTGATCCCCAGCATCACATATGGTTCTCCATGCTCTCATGGAGTGGTCTCTGAGTGAGTACAAGGAGTAAGCCCTAAAGTAAACTCTTTGTGACTCAACTCAACACTCCAAAATAATACTACTTTTTATTTTATTGAAACCACTGTGATTTACAAAATTCTTTAGAGTTGAATTTCAGACATACAATCTTCCAGGTTCAATCCCTCTACTAGTGTGACCTACCTCCACCAATGTTCCCACTGTACAACTCTTACCGTCACCACTGTCCTCCCCTAGCCAGGAAGCCTAACAGGCTCATTTTAAGTTTTGATGGTTAAAGTTCTAGTCTCTTGATTTCATTGTTATTGACTCTGGCTTGTATATTATGTGCTGTCCTTTTTCAATACCACCAATGCACCTGAGACCACTTGGCCACTGGACCCCATACAATCATATTTGTGTTTCACCTCCTCCACTCAATTTCTTTTCTTCTCCTCGCTGTCTTCTGGGGCCAAGAGTGTTCAAGACAACTTTCTATTAAATCATTGCATTTTTTCATGCAGTTAAGAAAAATAAAAACTTTTGTACTATTCTGGGTTATTTCTGGCACTATCTAGTTCTAGCACTACTTGAGGATCATATAAGGTGGTGAAGATGAAAGCTGGGTTTCCTGACTGAAAGACAAGTGCTTTATTTCTTATATTATGACTCTGGCCTAAAAGTAAATAGTCTAAAAACAGACATAAGCAATTTTATCTTGTCTCCCCTTTGTTCATGATACCACTGACTATTACTAATACAGCCCAAGTTATATTCTACTTTCCTCTTATTTTCCCCTCTCCTTCTTAATTTATTTTTTCTCTTTTATATTTTTATATATTTTATTTTAACACCTTGATACATACATAATTGTGTTTGGGTTTCAGTCATGTAAAGAACACCACCCATCACCAGTGCAACATTCCCATCACCATTGTCCCAAATTTCCCTCCTCTCCACCCACCCCCGCCTGTACTCTAGACAGGCTCTCCATTTCCCTCATGCATTCTCATTATTAGGACAGTGCAAAATGTAGTTATTTTCCTAACTAATCTCATCACTCTTTGTAGTGAGCTTCATGAGGTGAGCTGGAACTTCCAGCATTTTTCTCTTTTGTGTCTGAAAATTATTATTATTGCAAGAATGTCTTTCATTTTTCTTAAAACCCATAGATGAGTTATAGCATTCTGCGTTTTTCTCTCTCTCTCTCTCTGACTTATTTCACTCAGCATGATAGATTCCATGTACATCCATGTGTAGGAAAATTTCATGACTTCATCTCTTCTGACAGCTGCATAACATTCCATTGTGTATACGTACCACAGTTTCTTTAGCCATTTGTCTGTTGAAGGGCATCTAGATTGTTTCCAGAGTGTTCTATGGTAAATAGTGCTGCAGTGAATATAGGTGTAAGGAAGGGGTTTTTGTATTGCATTTTTGTGTTCCTAGGGTATATTCCTAGGAGTGGTATAGCTGGATCATATGGGAGCTCGATTTCCAATTTCTGGAGGAATCTCCATATTGCTTTCCATAAAGGTTGAACTACACGGCATTCCCACCAGCAGTGGATAAGAGTTCCTTTCTCTCCACATCCCCGGCAACACTGTTTGTTCTCGTTCTTTGTGATGTGTGCCATTCTCTGTGGTGTTAGGTGGTACCTCATAGTTGTTTTGATTTGCATCTCCCTGATGATTAGTGATGTGGAGCATTTTTTCATGTGTCTTTTGGTCATTTGTATTTCTTCTTTGTCAAAGTGTCTGTTCATTTTTCCTCCCCATTTTTTGATGGGATTAGATGTATTATTTTTTTTTGTAAAGTTCTGTCAGCACCTTGTATATTTTGGAAATTAGCCCCTTATCTGATGGGTATTGGGTGAATAGTTTCTCCCACTCAGTGGGAGGCTCTTGTATCCTGGGTGCTATTTCCTTTGAGGTGCAGAAGCTTCTCAGTTTAATATATTCCCATCTGTTAATATCTGCTTTCACCTGCTTAGAGAGTGCATTTTCCTCCTTGAATATGCTTGTAGTCTCAATGTCCTGGAGACATTGTGTTGTTCTATGTATTTTATGGTTTCAGGTCTGATGTCAAGGTCTTTCATCCATTTGGATTTCATCTTCGTACATGATGTTAGCTGGGGGTCTAAGTTCAACTTTTTGCAAGTGGCTAGCCAGTTGTGCCAACACCACTTGTTGAAGAGGATTTCTTTGCTCCATTTAGGATTTCTTGTTCCTTTATCGAAAATTAGGTGACTGTATGTCTGGGGAACACTTTCTGAGTATTCAAGCCTATTCCACTGATCTGACGGCCTATCCTTATTCCAAAACCATGCTGTTTTGATAACTATTGCTTTGTAGTAAATTTTGAAATTGGGGAAAGTAATTCCTCCCATGTTCTTTTACCCAATGATTGCTTTAGCTATTGTAGGATGTTTATTGTTCCAAATGAATTTCAAAAGTGCTTGATCAACTTCTTTGAAAAATGTCGTGGGGATCTTTAGAGGGATCGCATTAAATCTGTATAATGCCTTGGGTAGTATTGCCATTTTGATGATGTTAATCCTGCCAATCCATGAGCAGGGTATGTGTTTCCA
>PVKC010032919.1:0-14121 GCA_004027635.1 Crocidura indochinensis
TTTTTTGGTTGCTGTTGTTTCTCTTGGGACAATGACTGGCTGTGTAAAGGGTTTATTCTTCAAACTTTGCTAACAATGGCACATGTTTAGACTCAAAGGGAATTGAAACCACGTTGACTGAATCTCTTACCACTCTGTAAGGTGTATTGGCTCTCCGACAATGCTGACTTTACATTATTGGGAAGTTAGGATTATTTATATCAATAAATAAACTATGTGAAATAAAAATTAATTGAATTATATGTGTATGTTTGTGTGTGGGTGTGTGTGTGCTTAGGGTTTATAACTAGCTTTCTGTTGAGAACACTTCTGATAGTGCTCAAGGTCCCTATTCAAGCCAGAGAACAAAATGGGGTCTGCTGCCTGTAAGTCAAGTTCTTTAACTTCTGTCCTATTACTCTGGTCTTATACCTTGAAATAATTTTCCAGCTGTTTACTTCCAAATTAGTTTGAAATTTTCTAATAATTTCTTACAATCAAATGATGTAACACTTAGTTTCTTTTTCCTTTTTGGCTATCCTTGTTTAGCAGTAGAATTGAGTAGATATCTTACTGAACTGAGAAGATATCATTGACGTACTTGTCTATAGAATTGAACAGGAAATTACATTAAAGCTCTCTTCTCATATAAATTGTTATTTTTGTTTGGTTTGTTTTGCTTTGTTTTGGGGCCACACCCAATGATTTCCAGGGTTACTCCTGGCACTAAGCTCAGAAATCATTTCTGGTAAGCTTGGGGTTCATATGCGGTGCTGGATATTAAACATGGGTTGGCCATGTGCAAGGCAAAAAGCCTACCCACTGAGCTCCAGCTACAAACGGCCAATTTTTTTGAGATGTCTCACAGTGATTTTGCATATTAAGCACGTATTTAATTATTTCAACCTTGTTATTAATACAACTCATATGATAACAGTCAAATGACGTGAAACAAGAGAATATATAGCAAAGATCAGACCCCTTTGCATGTTTTCCTAGTACAACCAAATTAAGACAAAATAATTTAAATTGTATGCTTCTTGTAACCAAAAGTTGACCACAAAGTCAACCCTCACAGAGGACTAATAGATCAGAAGGAAAGGATTATTTCTGAGTTTGATTTCCACCTATTTGAATTTAGTTTGTAAGGAGAAAGGGAAATCTTATTACAAGTTGCCAGACTTTAGGACAGGGAGAAAGGAGAGTGGTGATTATGATTTTAAAAGCAGCATTGAATATCCTCTGATGGAAATAGTCCATATCTTGACTGAGATGAGGGTCAATTGAATCAACACATGTGAAAAGAAAGATACAAAGTAGCTTTTTTTCATCTGGGGAAGCCTGTGTTCTTTTACATCTATCTCACATTTCCATGAGTTATTTTCTTTAAATAAATATGTTTATTTAAACATAACAAAACAAAAATATCATACACACTAGTGAGAACACATAAACTAGGTAAATGTGTACTAAGATTTGTGTCAAAGTGTTATCAGTCTGTTTCCTAATTAGATATTGTTATTACACACACATATATTTGCTATATATGAACCACTATTGCAGGAAATTAGGTGAAGGATGTAAGGAAATTCTTAATTGTTCCTTATATTATTTTGTGTATGATTTTTTCATTAAATTCTTTAATAAAGAAAATAAATGATATGAAAATTTGGGTAAATGAAATCAATGTTTATTTCTCTGTTTTTTTTTTTCTGAATAATGAAACTCTAAACCATCACTGGTCTCTTTAAATATGATAAAAAATAAAAGTAAAACACTTTAAGTTATGGTGTTGGTATACAGAAGACAAATCTAAACTACAAATAATGTAAACCAGAAAGCTTGGCAATGTTGTTATTTGTTTGTTTTTGAAGGCCAAACCTATCTGTGGTCATGACTTACTCCTGATTCACTCCTTAGGCATCACTCATGGCAGCATTCAGGAATTTATATGTGGTTCTCGGTATAAAATCCTGGTTGGCTGCATGCAAGGCAAACACACTACATGCTATCAATCTCTTTGACTCCAAAAAACATTTATTTCTAAAGAAATAATACTTTTAGCACTACAGTATAGTTAACAGAGTGCCAGATTTCAGAAAATTATTTCAATCTGCCTCACAGTTTTAAAATTGTTTTCTCAATAATAACTTCCTTACCAACTATATACTATCTTATTAAAGACAATATTCTTAGGTTATTCATATATTCCCATTATGAAATATATGCAAGTGGTTCTATTTATTAAATGATAAAAACAGTGTATAAATATACCCAGAATACAGACACATACTTCAGAAATAAGGTATATCCCAGTATTGTTCAGTGTAAATATATGTAATATTCAGTTATAATGTGCTCACTTCTAAACATGTGGTTCCACCACTAAAAAAAATACTCAATTCTAAGGTTTATAAAACATGGAATTACAAATAGTAACCTAGTAATATAATTGTATGAATGCTTTAATGGAAATATACTTACTTTTTAGTTGGGTCTGTATAACCCAGAAGAGAATTATCATTACACTAATTTTCATCTTTAGTAGATCACTATATATTTGTTCATATTTCGAATGGAGGGTTATCTACAAGTTGAATAAAGTTTAATTTTATGTTTGCCAATATAACCAAACAATTTTCACTGTTTTCTACTAATTTATATTTCTACAAGCAAAGTTTGAAAGTTTTATTATTACATTGATATACTCTGTATTTTATTTGCTGTGTAGTTGAGTTTTGTACTTACTTGCCACATTCCTTAGGCAACATAGATTTCTGGTTTAACGAATTCTACCTATAAAATGGAAATTTAAAAGAGCACTTGGACATGAATTTATTTTGAAAAATTTAATATTGCACACAAAGTTCTTGTGCCAGACCAGGCCCAGAATATATTGTGGCAAATAGCAAATGCCACTCATCATCACTATCATTCTTACCATTTTTGCTGGAAGGATTAGGAAGCATTCAACACAGAGAAAGCAGTCTGTTGGACAAAATGACAAACTTATGCAAAGACAGGGAAGCAGAAAAGAGCTTTCTGTGTCAGAGAAGAGGTGAGAGTTTCTTCTTTCACTCCCTGGATGTTTGGCCAGGGTGAGAGACAGAAATGTTTGACTAGCAACTAACTCAATTGTTCTGTTTCAAAAAGAGGGTTATTAAGTGCCCATTTCATTGAGTAGATTGTTGCATCTGTAATGAGAAGCAAATAGTTATTTAAACAGCATGCGTCATGGGTGTCTCTTCCAAAAGAATGAAACCAGAACAGTGCCTGCACTGTGCAGAGGACAGATCTGCTTTCTGTTTGACTAGTGTGGGACTTTTTTTTTCCCCGCTTGCTTTCCTTTTCAGATAAATGCACATTATTGGGAAGTCTACGGAAAGCCCCTTCCTTTGTAGGTTAGAATATTTCCATGTCACATAGAATTGACAGTATCCTGGAATGCTTCTTATGAAAAGCAGAAGCCTAATCTTGTCTCCCTGGATTTCACCTCTGAGCAGGATTCTAGGTAGCCTAAAGCAAGGAGAGGGTTCCCAAAGCAAAGCAAAATTAAGGCCATCTGGATGAAACAGTTTACAAGTGAAGCTCATATATTCCAGAGCTCTTACTCCAAATTATAGTTTGATGGGCTTTGATTTTTCAAAGTTGCTCTTTGTTTTATACCTTGACACTGTGCTGTTAAGAGTAATAGACTCTCAGCCTCTCTTCCTCTGTCTCCCTCAGGGAAGTGGAACCTGTAGTTGCTGGTTCATGAGTGAGAAGAGTTAAGTGGTGACCCTAACTGGAAGGGCTTCTTGTGGGAAACTGGAGGCCATCGTTAACAACAAAACATCTGTACAGATCTTGTCTTGCTTTCAGGATGTTGTGATCAGAGATCTGGCCTCAGACCAACTTCATTGCCTGCTATTAGGAACATAGTGCAACACAGCTGTTTTAGGACAATTCCTCTAATCTAGGAATAAATATCTCTTCTCAAGAAGATCAGAAAGAGATCAGAAACTTGGAGACATATTTACTAGACTGGGACTTTGGTGATTTCAGAAAGGCCCAGAGTGACATTGTTGGGTTATAAGGAAATTCTGTTTTACTTTGGGTCAGATACTCCATGCTGCTTTCCATAATGCTTGAAAAAAATTTTACCAACAGTATCTAAGGATTTAGTTCTCTCTACATCCTTTCAAGCATGTACTTTCTTTAGGAAGTAGCCATAAGTGCCAGGTGATATGTCATTGTGGTTTTTATTTACATTTCCCCATTAATACCAGACAATATGCCGTATTTGGAAACCCTGCTTATTTTCAACTGGCTGTTTACTTTTTTAATTGTTGGATTGTATGACTTTTTAAAGGAAGATTTATTGAGTCATTATGATTTACCAAGTGATTTACAACTCCATTATGACCAAATTTGTATGAATTTTTTCTTTAAAAATATGGAATGCTGGGCCAGAAAGATAGCATGGAGGTAAAGTGTTTGCCTTTCATACAGAAGGATGGTGGTTCGAATCCTGGTATCCCATATGGTCCCCTCTGCCTGACAGTGGCGATTTCTGAGCATAGAGCCAGGAGTAACCCCTGAGCGCTGCCAGGTATGACCCAAAAATCAATATATATGTGGAATGCTTCATGAATTTGTATGTCATCCTTACATAGGGGCCATGCTAATCTTCTCTGTACCATTTCAACTTTAGTATATATGCTGCCAAAGTGAGCACTATAAATTATTTTTATGTATAAAAGAACTCTCAGATGCAAGAAGTGGACATGTTTTCTCCCATGCAGTAAGATGTCTTTTAATTTTGATGCAAGTTTTTTTCATTGTGCAAAAGAAAAATGCTTCTAGTTAGTTTCATGAGACATATGGGCTTTGATTTTATTCTGTTGCTGTTGGAGTCAGGAACTCTTCCCACTCTTCTCTGTTCATCCCTAATAAATGAGTTGAAATGATGCCTACAGTAAATCCTGCCTGGATTTTATCTTTAAATCCTTTAACAAGGTGTGTATAATAAGTATTGTCTAACATCTATATATAACCTATGTGCAAAGTTGCTATACATGACCAATACTCTTTAAAATCACCATAATCAATAAACACAAGGAAACTAAGAAACTATCACAGGAAGAGAAACCTAAGAGAAATGGCAATTGCATACAATTAACCTTTGTAGGTGGAATTTTGGAATAGGGGAAAAGAAAATTGGGCCAAAATTGATGAGATATAAATAAAATATGTATATGTTCTAATAATATGTAAACATCAGCTCTCTATTGATAAGAAATACAGTAGACATATGGAACATTAATAATAAAAGGAACTTGTGGGTCTGTGAAAAATCATACATTAATTCTTCTAGTATGAAGTCTTATTAGTTCTGAGAACTAGGTTAGGGCTATCTTTGGATATAGGGAAGACATTAGTTAGTTTAACTTTGATAATCTGGCCATAAGAAATAATAATCTTGCATTCCCAAAACTCAGATCAGTTTTTTCTGCCGCTCCTCATCTCTCCACAGTAAAACTGGCAGTTCAGTACTTACTCTCTAAGTGAATTATCAAAATATCATCAATTTTTAATTTGTATATTACAGTTTTTATGGGTAAAGTTCAGGTTACTGGTAACTAGAATTGTATAAGAGGAATTCTAACTTGGAAGTCACTGTCTTCCTTTAATGCATAGATACAAGTATTAGTTTGAGCATCCAATACATATTACCCATAATACCTTAGCTATCTTATTTATATATACATATATATCTTAGTTATATCTAGAAAACTATGGTTATTGAAGATAAAGACTCACTGTCTTACACTTATCACTTATGCCTAGCAGTTGCCTGACACAAAGAAGAAAGAAATGTTTAATGAAATGAGTGAATGGATAAATCTCGAAATGTTGTTGTAGAGCTAGATTGTGATGTCTCTCCCACTAAACAATGAATACAGTGGATATCAAATGAGTTACTAACTTCATCTGCTTTACAGAAGTCTTTCCTGGTTTTAATATGAAAAGTAACTTCATGAATTCTATTTCTCTCAGTCTTAGGAAAACCAAGAAGTTTCCTCAACCAACTTTCTAAATATTATGCTAGCACAATCTTACAAACCCAAATAATTTCAGAGACTGTAGGATACCAATGATAGTATCCTTCTCAGTGGAAACTGGAAACTGGTTAGATACATTCAAATAAGTACAAACCCTGTCATGTGCTAAGTTAGTTAAATAGTTATCCTGGGGGCCAAAACAGTGGCGCAAGCTGTAAGGTGTCTGATGCCTTGTGCACACTAGCCTATGGTCTCCCAAGACAGGAGCAATTTCTGAACACTAACCAGGAGTAACCCCTGAGTATCACTGTGTGTGGTCCAAACCCCGCCCCCCCAAAAAAAAAGTTATCCTGGGAGGCAATGTAGTCAATGTTAACAGAAGAAACAGATGGTTCTATTTTAGTAAGCTATATATTTTTCAAGAATCAAAGCAATAGAGTTTATACTAACATTTTGATGACCTTCTTTGAGTCAATTAATAAACACAAACAATGTTCATAAGTTTTTGGATTTTCAAAAATATTGTATACAATAGAAGATGCATTGGGCTGAATTTTGAAGCTGGTTTTATCAAAGGTTGCATAATCATGAAGCCATTTAACATCTCTAGGTTTCAGACTTCTCATCAACAGTATAAGAGGACTTGACAGCCAGTTTCTAGAGTGCATTATATCGTTGCGATTTGATTACCTAGACTGTGCTTTTTAGAAGGAAAGTTGGCACTAGGGATTAAGAGCTCAGGTTGAAGGATCATAGAGACTCAGGCACCAATCTTGGCCCTGTAATTTGATAGATCTGCAACCTTGAGCAAAACTTTTAACCTTTTCATGCTAACTTTCCTTCTCAATAAAAATGGGGATTTTTTAATTATGTCCACTTTCTGTGCTGTTGACTTTAAGAAGAAAAACACCATATACATATATATATATGAAGTTTAGCATAAAATGTAAAAAATTATTATCATTAAAATTGCCTTGAAGGGGCCCGGGAGATAGCATGGAGGTAAGGCGTTTGCCTTTCATGCAAAAAGGTCATCAGTTCGAATCCTGGTGCCCCATATGGTCCCCCATGCCTGCCAGGAGCAATTTCTGAGCATGGAGCTAGGAGTAACCCCTGAGCACTGACGGGTGTAACCCAAAAACCAAAAAAAAATTGCTTTGAAAAAATGATCAAGATCTAGATAAATGACATTTGGAGGTTTGAAACAAAAAGTTCTGAATTCTTACATTTTCCCTGATTTTCTACACTTTAAGCAAAATACAAATAATATTACTGTTCTCAGTTTCCCAAGTTTCCTGATTATTGGAATAATTTTGTCCTGAAGCCTTTTTCCTACTATAACTTTTGTTTGTTTTTGTTTTGGGGTCGCACCTGGCAGTGCTCAGGGGTTTCTCCTGGCTCTGTGCTCAGAAATCGCTCCAAGCAGGCATGGAGACCAAATAGGATGCCAGGATTCGAACGCCCTACCATTTGTTCTGCTATCTCTTCAGCCCCCTACTATAATTTTAATCTCTCTTTTGGTTGTACAAATTTATGTTCATAAGATATTAATTCTTCTTCTAAACAGAATTATCTATGTTAGATATTTAATAGAAATAAAGAGAAACATGCTGGAGAGATAGTACAGCTAGTAGAGCCTTGCACCCAGCCAACCAGTATTCAATCTCAAGTATACATATCATATGATTCCCCCCCCTCCAACCCACCAGGAACCAGGAGTAACCCCTGAGTACCATTGGGTATAGCCCAAAACACCAAAAAAAGTTTTCAAAGATTATCTTCTATTTGATTTCATTCTAGTTGATCCCTTTTCCTTATAAGAAGTATAAGCAGTTCAATTTTGAATCAAAATCTGAGATTAAGCATTTATCTCTAATTTAAACTGTTTTTCCTGGTAACTGAACTAATAGACATTTGGTTCAATTACTGATAAAACTACTTCTATTATTTTTAAGCTATAGTTTTCTGCCAGAGCTGATAATTTGTCACATTTTAAATGAATTAAATTGGCATGTATCACAACAAGAAGAGATGTATTCATGTATGTATATGTATACACACACACACACACATATATATATATATGTATATATATATACAAATATATTGTTTTTTTGGCCACACCCGGTGACACTCAGGGGTTATTCCAGCTATGCACTCAGAAATCACTCCACCTTGGGGAACCATATGGGAGTTCAGGGGATCAAATTGCAGTCTGTCCTAGGCTAGTGCTGGCAAGGCAGGCGCCTTACCACTCCATGCCACTGCTTTGGCCCCTGTGTATATATTTTTATGCATGTTTCCTGAAGTTCGAATGATGTATATTTTTTTGATAAAGCATGTAAATAGTTCTGGCCTTTTAAGCCTTAGATTTAGAATGATTTTTTTTGTTTGTTTGTTTTTGGGTCACACCTGGCAGTGCTCAGGATTTTTTTGGCGAGCTACAAATGAAGTTTGTCAATATATCAAATTTGTCATCACCTGCTACAAGATTATGTTAAAGAGGATATTCTGTGTAATGGAAAAATTAACTCTAAATTAAGTTATTTTTATTACTAAGTACTGATTATAAAACAAAAAAGCTGAATTACTCTACAAATTGTCTTTGTGTGTGTTCTAATGATGGAGAAATAAAGTTTCTCAGAATTGGATTAAAGACAATAAGTGGGAGATTGCATTATTAACAGATATATGGTAGTTAAAAAATGCTAGCATAAAACATATGTTACATAAATTATCACCATGATCATTCTGTCATTTTGTCATTTTAGAAAGTGCCAGCTGAATCTCACATTATCAAGTAAAGCATTGCATTAAAGTGACATTTGATGTTATACTCATTAAAATATTTTAATTTTAATGGCTTTATTCTCATTTAAATGTGAATTATTTTGACTTTATAATTAATAAGTGAAATTTGTAAAGATACATACATATTTGCCGGTGTATAAGACGACCCCCTAATTTTGCAGTTAAAACATAGGTTTAGGCCTATCTTCACTGTATCAGACAGAATATTCCTGTGCTGCAACTGTATGTACCACAGTGAGTCAATCACAACAAGCAAATGTTCAAAGGGTATACTGTAATAGACTTCCACTCTGACTCTGGCCAATCTGAGCAGGCTTTTTACAGTGTAGATTTGGGTCCAGAACATTGTCTAATTTGCATGCATCAAAAGCCTGCTTGGATTAGCTGAGTTAGAGAGGCAATCTGAGCAGCCTTGCAGTGATTGGTGCAGGATCGAGTTGGAAAATTCGTTTTGTGCAATATTCAGACAATTTTCGTTTAGCGGCATATTGAAACATTTTCCGGGTTATACTCGGCGTATAAGACAACCCCGATTTTTGGTTGACTTTTTTTTTTGTTTCAAGAGTCGTCTTATATGCCAGAAAATATGGTACTTTCTTTTCATATTTATGTCTTTATATGAAAATAATAAACATATTATGGAAGTCCTTTCAGGGAGGGACACAATTTCTTCTCTTCTTCTGTTTGCTGATATCAGACATGAATGAATATTTGGGAAATACTAATACAAAGAAGCACTAAATTGACATAAAAGGACAAAGTGTATTTATTTATTTATTTTGGTTTTTGGGCCACATCCGGTGATGCACAGAGGTTATTCCTGGCTTTGTGCTCAGAAATCACTCCTGGCTTGGGGGACAATATGGGACCGCTGAGGGATAGAAACGTAGTTCATCCTAAGCTAGCACATGCAAGACAAATGCCCTACCACTTGTGCCACTGTTCCAGCCTCAAAGGACAATGTTTATTAATGAATATCAAACAAAATATTAATTAAAGGTAAGAGCTTTGATATCAACATTGCTTGAATTTTAGTCCCACTTACACAAATATATTGTAGAGTTGTTTTTTTTTATAAATCTTATATTTTCCAGATTAAAGAACAAATGATAACAGTGATTGTCCCATAAAGTCACTGTTATGATTCAGGGATATAGCCATTTAAGATCCAATATGGGGGCAGAACAAGATGTATGAGTCCTTGAGAAGGACTGGTTCCCATTTGCATCAAACATTTTTCTTACCAAATATATCACTGTATCATTTCCTAAGTATCTTGGGGATTTGTTTTCTTTGCATCTTAGTTTTAATCAGTATAATGAAAACAATAACTATCAACATCATACAGTTGTCATAAAGGAAACTCAGTTAACACAAAGCACATGAGACATGATAGTAATAAGCACAGTAGAAGTAATTTTATGATTGGCACAATGTTTAATAGATCTTGGTAAAGTTTTGCTTATTTTTATGCAGCACTTATTTTAGTTTCATCACCAGAAAAAATATCCATTCTATTGGATGGATTTAATCCATGCTTTCTGAATAATCACAGGCTGAAATCTTAGAATTGAAGAAAATCCATTGGGACTAGGTAGACAATAGAATTATCTATATAGCTGACAATTAGATGGTGGATCCACAGATTAAAAAGAAAAAAAATAGTGAGTGTCCAGAGACAATAGAGCAAGCAGGATGCTTACCTTACACACAGCCAGCCCAGGTTCTATCTTTGGCATTCACGAGACCTACCAGGAGTGGTCCCCAAATGTGGAACCAAGAGGAAGAACAGCACCATTAGATGTGACCATTATCAAAAAACAGGAAAGAAAGCATAGAAAAGACCAAAAAAAAAAGAAAAAGAAAATTAAAAAGAAAACAATAGAAGAAAACTAAAAGAAAAGGAAAAGAAAGGGAAAAAAAAGTAAGTTTTATGTCTTAGATGGTTAAGTATCATTTTGAATCAATACGTATTCCAGTATGTGATTCAACATTTGCTTTATCAAGTTTCCTAGAAAATTAGCACTACTAGGATTAACTTTCTTAGCATTTGTTTTTGGTTTGTTCATTTATTTTATTTTTGTTTTTGTTGTCTTGGCCACACCTGGGTGTGCTCAGGGCTTACGCCTGGCTTTGAGGTCAGAGTTCATTCCTGTCAAGGTATAGAAGATCATTTGTGGTGCCAGGGACCTGACCAGGATTGAGATATGGCCAAGGTAAAAAGCCAATAAATTTTAAAGATCACTTAGCTCTCAGAAATTATTCTCAGTAACCACCTTATTTTTCATTCTGTAAGACACACATAGTTTTCAGATGCTCTTCTCCCCTGCACTCAGGCTTCAGTTCCAGGTGGCATTTGCTCCATAAGATGCACTTGTGTGTGTGTGTGTGTGTGTGTGTGTGTGTGTGTGTGTCTTATGGTATGAAAAATGCAGTAAATAGTAAGTTCTGCTTTGCTCTCAAGGTTGTAACTACTCATGAACTGCAAAATTAAAACAGCAATAACAGCAATGTGGAAGCTTTTTAGAAACCCAATAACTACAAAGGTTTTCCAAGCTATTTACAGACTCTTGATGATTTTGGTCTTACAGACCCTTCTAGAGGCAGTTATGGGTGAAGAGCCATATCCTACATTTATTATTATTTGTAGAACTATAGTTTCAGTGACCAGATTTAATTTCTCTTGAACTAACAGCTTTTACTTTTGCCCAAAATGCTGAGATGTTCTTTATTCTATTCCCTCTTTTGAAACCTATCTATTAAAAACAAAATGCAAATATAAAAACTGTATAATTGACAGTGAATTAAATGATTTATATTAAAAATGAAGGTAGAGGAAATTAACTAGTTTCTGTTCACATTAGAGATAGTTAGTAATTACGTGAGCTTAAAGCCAAAAAAGTGATAGTGTTTTTTGTTAATACTTTCTCTCCCAGAGCTACTAAAAGATAATCAAAACTTAGCTCACAAAAAAGTCTAAGATAAAGTAGTACCTGCAATGAAAAAACTATAAGAATAAACTATTACACTAAGAACAAAAGATATTTTTTGCTGTATTCATTTCTATTCATTGCCATCACCTCTTAATGAGGATTTACTGCATCCTGGATATTATTCATCAAGTCCCTGGAAAACTTGACCTCCAAATACACTAAAGGTTGGATTTAGGCTTGTTTAACAACAAGGGAACTGAGGCTGGGAAAGCTCTCCTGAATAAACATTTACTGAGCTACTAATGTATGTCTGTCACCGAGGATACAGCTCTGGAAAACACTGAGTGGTCTCCACCTTCAAGAAACTTCTAAGTTATCAGATCTGGGAAATGCAATCTCCCATGATTTACAATCAAGTCAGTAAATAAAGTAGGAATGGGAACTTCAAGATATGAGTTCTTTTTGCTATCAGTACAGAACTCTAGGCAAAATTTGCTGGATCCTTAGAGGACCTTGAGTTTGCATTGCCTAGATTTTTACTTTATTCAAGATCTTTCCCAGAACATTTCCCAGGGTGTTTTCCAGAAGAATTTTCTACCCCTCCCCCTGGCAAGTTGCTATCATGAGTCACCAACAGATTCAGGAGAGCAACTGCCAAGGACCTCGGGTCCACCCTAGTTGACATCTGATTGACAGACTCCCTCTAACCCCTGAAGATCAGCAAAAGAGAGCAATGCCTGTGACCAAACAACAGAACATTCAGAAGGTGTTTGTTCCCTTCTTGTAGATTCGACTAAGCCTGTCGGGTGTGGGAGCATTGTAGAAAAACTACACATTTCCCACAGCTCCTTGGTGTAATCAGACCTTGGCTGTGAGAGATGAGGTTTTTCCACTGCCAGAGGAGGTGAGTCCCTAAATAGCTGCTTAAATGTCCTGGCTCAAAGGGCACTGTCCCCAGATAACAACAAAAACACTAATAAGCACTTACTCTTGAAGAGCATTTGCCACGGTAAGACGCTTCCACATCCCCTATATAATTTAATTTTCAAAACAACTCAACCAGGTAGACAGGGTAGCCATCACCATTCACTTTACAAACTTTACTTATATCTAAGAAAGGTCTAACATTATCTGTAGGATGACAAAATTATGAAAAGGAGATGAATTTTTCTAGTCCAGAATCACTGCTTTAAAAAGATTGTCATTTCACCCAAGGGCCAAGCTGAATCAGGAGCATTGAGTGGAAATAAAAAAAATAGTCAGATCTAAATACACAAACCAAAGTCAAAGACAATAGAATCAAGAGACCCAAACTATAACAAGCTATACCCAAAAATGTACCTATTACACTAGCAGTCCAGGGGGCTAGAGGTGGAGGTATGGGATGCATGAGGGAAACTAGATGTGGAGAGGTCCACAGTTTTGGTGAAAATGCCCTAATTCATTGTCACTATGTGCCTGGAATACAATTGTGAAGGACTTGTAGTTCACATTGTTTCCAATAAAAAATAAATAAAAGTTGTCTTTTCTCTAGCACAGTGATTTTCTATATGTGGTCTCTGTGTCAGCCATCTCAGTTTCCACTAGGAATATGTTAGCAATGCAAATTTTCAAGTCCTCCCATAGACCCGATAAGCAGAACCTCTGGGGTGTACGGTATTAACAATCTGCCAAGACCTCCACATGGGTCAGGTTGGCAAACTGTTACGTTAATGTGTAACCCTTCCCCCAACTCCTATTTCCTTCTAACTTCTTCTTTTGGTCTGTAAAAACCCACTTGGATTACAGGACCTTCCTCCACCCAGATGGGTGGGATTCTGGGTAATAAGGAAAGGGATCTGACTTTGGGCAGGAGGGAGAAAGCACATGGCATAGGCAGCACAGGGCAGTGAGAGCACAGAGCAGGTAGAAAAGGCACATGGCAAAGAAAACTCAGGAGGATAAAAGCTGATTCCAATGAATATCATTTCTGACTGCTGTGTATTATTTCTTCACTGCTACCCTGTTTCATCAGAATCACTGCCTAAGGGGTTATAAACATGCTGCCTGGGGTGGCCTCACCCAATTTATGGATTATTTTATATATTTATTTTACATTTATGCTTGCCTTTCAAATCAACCTTGAGATGACTGACTCTTTACACACTGGAAAGCCTGAGGTAAATGTTGGGTTTCTCGATTATTCTTATATTGCCTATTAATGTGCCTTGGGGAAAATGCCATTAATGTTTTATTTCAAAAGTAAGCTAAGGATCCAGATGTTGTCAAGTGACAACATTCTCTAATATAGAAATGATCAATAGGTTGGATTTAAATTCTAGTTTTCTTTTCTTTTTTTTTTTTTTTTTTTTTTT
>PVKC010032920.1:0-14100 GCA_004027635.1 Crocidura indochinensis
AAGATTTATTTGCAACTTAAAATGTACTTTTTAAATTTTCTTTCCATTGTTTTTATTTCAAACAAGTTTCCTCAGATTACTAGATGAATTTATTTCCCAATTTTTAAACACTTCTCACATGGGCAATTCTATATAGGGTGGTCCATATGTTTTCTTGGGAAATGCTAACATGCCTAGAGAGTAAATATTTAAGAGCAAAAGGGTGGTCAGGACATCATGTCTCAGGTTGATATGTCAGGTACTGACCTGAGGGTAACTGAATTATATACAGGACCAGACAAAGGAAATAGAATATTTCCAAACACTAACTAAAGTTCTAACCAACATATACTTAGTTTTCCTCTTAAAAATTGTCATTATTGTATTTCATAAACAATTATTGTAGGTAGAAAACCCACCTTCTAATTTACAAAAGTTGTGTTTCTTACATTGCTTGGAAAGACATCAAATTATAATTAGTACCAGTATAAATGTCATGGACCTGAAGAGAGAAATTTCAGAGCATTTTTTCATCACAGATAGATCAGAAAGAAAACATTTTTAAAAGTAAAATTGACATGTTTTATTGTTCAAGCTCTAGGTACTTCTTTCATTCTCTTATTTATTTTATTCTGATTTATCTCTTAAATATTAGAATATTTAACCTATGGATTTTCTCACAGAATTTTGTCAAAATTTTTGGTAGTTAATTTCAACATTCCTGATCTCTGTACTTTTATTTGCTACTAAATTCAGATATTTTATCAAACTCATATTTTATCACACCTACAGTAAAGTTATAAACATAATTTTGTAATTATGATTCAGTTTGGCTATTTTGTGTTGGCAGCCAGTGATATAGGATGTCCAGAATTTTTAATTTATTTAGGAGTTACAAAATGTTAGGCTGATTTGGAAATTTAATTTTCAATTTAACAAAAACCATTTTATAATAAAATCCTTTCAATATATCCAAGATTTTCTTTACTATTAAAGAAGTTTTTCTTTAATAAAAGACTATTTTCTTTACTAGTAAAGTTCATATTACAAAGGAAAGAAATGCTTGAGCTGGCCTTATCATTTATTCAGTTTGTGAGATAATGAATTGGTTCTCTATTAACTTCAGATAAAAATAACTTTGAAAACCATCGTGTTCTTATTTGTTAAAATATATTTTTATATAATTCAATCCAGTGAGATTCCTATTCTTATTAAAACACAGTTTTCCAAAATGTAAATAGTAGTGGCATCTTCACATTTGCTTCTGAGTCAAATTTATAATCTTGGTGATCTGATAATTTCTTTGCTATTGAATTTGTCAAAGTGTTTCAAATTTGTTGTGTACTTCTTTCTTCACATTCATTTTCAGACATATTTTTATAAAATATATGTATTTCCTTTAATAAGATTCTTTGTTCCAAGACTGGATTCTGGATACAGATGCTCACTGCTAATAAATTATTAAATGTAGATGATTCTTAAATTATTAAATGTGGGGCTGGAGTGTTAGCACAACAGTAGGGTCTTACACGCAGCTGAGCCAGGACAGATTTGGGTTCAATCTCCAGCATACCCTATGGTCCCCCAAGCCAGAAGTGATTTCTGAGAGCATAACCAGGAGTAAACCCTGAGCACCACTGAATGTGGACTCAAAACAAAAGAAAATTATTAAATGTATTATTATATAATATAATAATTGTTATCATAGTGAATAATATATATTAGTATATAAAATACAAATTAATAACATATTAAATTAAATGCATTATTTAATTATTAAATGTAGATGATAAATGAGCAAATAGGTGAATAGAAATGTAGACAGGTGGACATGAAGTCTTTACTTCAAATTCAATTAATTATAATTTAGAAGCATTTATTGTCTTTAGCTTTTTATATATTTAAATTGTTTTTTTTATCTAGTTTGAGAATCTCGGTACTGAAATGAAAAAAAATAAAAAGAATATTGCAAGTAGTGAAAACTGTTATGAGTTTTTACATTGGTTGTAATTAATCCTGCTTTTTAGAAATTATGACTGGTGGTGAACCTAGGATTGTCAGGCATGTCTCCAAAAATAAATAAATTCCATCATAGTGGGGCCCAGGAGATAGCATGGAGGTAAGGCGTTTGCCTTTCATGCAAAAGGTCATTGGTTCGAATCCCGGTGCCCCATATGGTCCCTCGTGCCTGCCAGGAGCAATTTCTGAGCATGGAGCCAGGAATAACCCCTGAGCACTGCCGGGTGTGACCCAAAAACCAAAAAAAAAAAAAATCCCATCATAGTCATTAAAAATAATGGTATATATATATATATATATATATATATATATATATATATGTCTACATGCTGTTGGTAAGGAAGATTATTAGTATCTGTGAAACATGCAACCTATTTGGTGAACTTTCAAAGACTTTATATGCTGAAAAGAATATTTTGGTGCAATTTTTATATGTTTATACATGTATATAAATAAATGCATATACTAGAAAAAATGAAATTATTAGTATCATTTATTCAGATCATATAACTATTACACAATGTAATTGCCCTTATTTTTGTAATTTAGAAAATTTTAATTTAGTTATTATATAAAGCTTTTACTTGTTCTTTATAAATACCACATATATTTCATTAATAACTTTACTGGAAATATAAAATTCTCTTGAGCAATTTATCAACTTTACTGGAAATATAAAATTCTCTTGAGCAATTATGGCTGTATTAATTTCAGTAGATTCTTTAGGATAGTCTAAAGATCTCTATAAATTATTGCAGGCAAATGGCAACTTATAATTAATCACTTCTACTGAGATCATTTTTACTTATATTCTTTTAAAGTTCTTGTCACTAATATTTTCATGAAAAAAAAGTTCGATGATTCAAAATTTTTCTTAAACAGCATGTGCTTTTTTGTATGTTTGTTCTAGTGAATTTTGCCTTTTTAATATTCAGAAATTTTACTAGAATTTGTAAAGATTTAATTATTTTCTGAGCTGGTATATAAATTTACTTTGTACAGGTATCGTTCTCCCACTCTTAGTCTCTCTCTCTCTCCTTCTCTCTCCCTCTCTCTCTTTTTCTGTCTTTAGGAAATGTTTCCTGAATTGTAGATTTTACTATTTCTTTTGTTCTTCCTTTTATTCATCGGGGAATTTTTATTACTTATATATTGGATGCTATTTGCCTATTCTCAAGATTTGCTTCTTTGAATACTTTATTACTTCCTTTATTTAAAAACTGTAGTATATTTAGGGGACCAGAACAATAGTACAGTGGGTAGGGTGTTTGCTTGCAGGCAGTTAACTGGGGTTTAATCCCAGAAATACCAGGTGTCCCAAGAGCACCAGTAGGAGAAATTCCTGAACATAGAGTCAAGAGAAAAACCCTAAGCACAGCCAGGTGTGCCTGCCTTCCTGAAAAAGACACATACATAACTCCATCTTAAACTTATTATTATGAGACAATATTTTTTGTATTTTACAGTTTTTCATTTTATTTTGATTTGGGGTTATTTATGAATATTTTTATTTGCCATCTAATTCTTTTTTTTTTTACTACATTTTAAGTGTTTGAAATTACAACCTGTGGTTTTATATAATCCATTAAAACTCTCATAGCTAATTGTGGTATTATATAAATTTTTATTTTTGAACATGACTATATGGCATACCTATAGTATACAAAATATACTACTTATACTTGTTATTCCTCTATCTTGTAATAACTAAAAATATAATTGGTAAGTTTTGTTGCTCTTTATTTTAATTTAGTGAAATCATTGTTTTCTTTTTTTTTTTCTTTTTTTTTTTTTTTTTTTTTTTTTTTTTTTTTTTTTTTTTTTTTTGGTTTTTGGGTCACACCCGGCAGTGCTCAGGGGTTACTCCTGGCTCCATGCTCAGAAATCGCTCCTGGCAGGCACGGAGGACCATATGGGGCACTGGGATTCGAACCGATGACCTTTTGCATGAAAGGCAAATACCTTACCTGCATGCTATCTCCTGGGCCCCGAAATCATTGTTTTCTAAAAAGTTCTTTATAGTTCAATTTCAGGGCCATTCCCACCACCAGTATCAACCTTCCTCCACCAATAAACCCAGAGTGCATACTATACCACCACCCTTTGTCCCCTGGTCTACCAATGTAACAGGCCCTTTAAGTTTAGTTGTTAAAGTTTAGGTCCCTTGATTCTATTGTTGTCGACTTTGGCCTCGATATTTAGTTCTGTACTTTTTTTCTCCACTTTTGAGATCACTTGGTTCCTGGCTTCCATCCTTTCTTTTCTTCTTCTTTTCTTCTTAATTTTATAGAAAAATACAGAAATATGAAGTGAAACAATGTAACCCATAGGTGTAGCTTTTCCCATCCCTTGTTTTGGATTTGTTTAGTAGGAAATTCCAGTAGATAAGTTTCTCTTGGGTCCTGAGACCCATGTTAGAGCCAGGTTATAGGGATTGTTTAGCTTGTTAATTTTACCCCCATATGCACCAAGAGTATCATGTGGCATTGTTCCTTATTGCACTTATATATTCGTGAATTTAAGTTTTGCCATATCCTTAGAAGAATATTTTTCATCAACTTTTTTGTCTTTTGTGTAATTTTTATACAATTATTAGAAACACAGTTTCTTAAATTTTATAAGTTTTGTCTCCTCCATCCTCTTACATCTGATTTTTGTCTTTATTTATTAACTGATATTTGGGATACACCCAATAGAACTGAAAGAATGATTCCACTGTGCTCTGGGCATGCTTTTGATGATGTCCAGAAAACCATACACTGCTAGTGTATAAACCCAGAACTTTTCCATACAAGCATGTTATCTAGTGTATGAAACTTGGTCACTGGACCTGCTTTAAACAAAAAAGATTCTTTTACTTTTCTTACTCCATTTTGCTTCATCTCTTAGCAATGTATACTTCACTGTGAAATCCTGAAATGCCTATACAGTTACTTTCTATGGTTTATAACAGATAATTGCTTTAGCCATGTAGGATTTTGACGAAGATCAACCACTACTGCTTGTTCATTCTTTGAGTATAAAATATATTTTTGCCTGAATCAGCTGTCATAAACACCCTGCATCTATTTTCAGTGCTAATGTATGAGAGTCATGACTTCTTTTGAATTTTACCCATTTGTTTCCTGAAGATACTTACATATTGGTTTTCAGATATCTAACTATATTATTTTATTTTCATAGGTTTTCCTTTTATTTTTATGAGCATTGGGGAAAATTAAACAATCTTCACTACACTAGTACTACATATTTCCTTCACAATAATTTGACTCTAATTCTTTAAGTTGCAGTTTCTAAGAGTTCCAATTTATATTAAAAAGACAAAGGAAACTTTAATGTACTCATGGTCAGAAAGAGATCTTTGACTTCCTATTTTAGGATTATTGAATAATAGAAAATCTCTATGTTTTTAGACTAAGGAATAATGCACTTATACAGTGCCACAGTTCAACAATTTCATATTCCCATTCACAAAACCAGAATGTAGGACACTATCATGAAATTCCCTACAATATATGTCAGATATATCTCAGGAGACTGTAGTGAGGAAATTACCCTATGCTTTCCACTCCCAGGTGTCTTAGTAGGTTTATCCATTAAGAGACAAGGTCCAGGTGCCTGCTTATAAGATTTTAGTAGAATAGCTGTTAGTAGGATTCACTCAATATCTGAAGAAAAAAGGAAAAACCATGTCTAAAATATTTCTTAGAATGCCTGTCTTTTCTACTTTGATATCAACCCTGACTTCCCACTTTTTATTCAAGAAAGAGCATAAAAATCTAGACAAGGCCAAAGATTTGGCCATTTAATCTGGGTTGTTTTTACCCTGGAAAACACCATTCCCTTCTTGCAAATGTCCCATTTTCTTCATCTTTTTGTTATGTCTAGAAATCTCTCAAACCCATGGATCCACTTGTCATTCCCAAGTTATTTTGTTCCAGAAGAATTGTGAGTTTGTAATATTATATATCCTTTTCTGACTTCCGTGTTAACAATATGTTTAATATAATACATATTTGAATAGTGAATTTAGGGTTTATAATATTTGTGTTAAGCATTTGAGTTAGGCAAAGAATTCTCCGTTTCTATAAATTAAATTTCAATTAGCGATTCTACTAATCCAAAATCTTTTATATTTTTTGTTTTTTTTGGCCACACCCAGTGACACTCAGGGGTTACTCCTGGCTATGCGTTTAGAAATCGTTCCTGACTTGGGGAACATACAGAACACTGGGGGATCGAATCATAGTCTGTCCTGGGTTATCTTCGTGAAAGGCAAATGCCTCACCACTTGCACCACCACTCTGACCCAATCCAAATTTTTTTTTTTTTTCCAGAGGATCACACCCGATGGTATTTAGAAGTTACTCCTGGCTCTGCACTCAGAAAGGTCTGTCCCGGGTCATCCACATGCAAGGCAAACACCCTTTCCGCTGTGCTATCGCTCCAACCCCTATTAATTCAAAAAGTCTATCTCAGTTGAAGTATCAGCCTCTATGAAATAAAAACAAAAACATTTTATTAGATCCTTTATTTTTATAGCATTTCTAATTGCAAAGCATATGTGGAAAATGCCTCTAAATTCCACAAGAAACCAAAATGTTTCTTGGCATAAATTAATATATGATTAGATGACATTGTCACCTATTACTGTAAGCATATTGACATTAGGTACCCACAGGCAAAGTAATGTGAATCTTATATGCTGTTTTGACGTAATCAGTCTAGGTTTTGAGAAAATTGAAACAGCTAAATACCCATAACTTTTCCTAATATCCTGAGCCAGGTCAACAATTCCAGTTTCTTTCCACATACAAGCTTCTCATTAGAAATGAAAGAGTAAACCACATTTTCTATATCAGAAATCCATCTACATATGAAGAGCTCTTTTTATATTTAAGATACAAGAACCACGGTTGCTAATATAAAGGCCAGCAGAAAAAAAAACAAGAAAATAAAAAAATAACTTGAACAATGATGATATGAAATTCTGTTGCAATCTAACATAATTTTAAACAAAAATAATATCTTCCTTTCCATATGCATATGGCTGCCCCTCCCATTTATTTTTAGATTCACAACCCTCTCCCCAATATACTTCACTTATAACAAATACATAGAAAACTTTAAATGTGTCTTTCCTTCTAGAGAAATTACAATGCAAAAGAACACAAGTATAACATCAACAAGCCACAGCAGTTGACACTTGGTGAAATTCTAATGGGAATTGAATGTGGCTGTTTAGCTATTTTTAAAACTGAAAAATACTGGTCCCATCCAAAGGTATTACTTCTACTTAGTTCCAGATGATTTTTGTCATGAACGAATATAGGTCCAATATTGCTAAATTCTTTACACTTCAACAAAAGAAAAAAAGGAGGAAGAAAGAAGAAAGTGGAGAGAGAGAGAGAGAGAGAAAGAAAGAAAGAAAGAGAGAAAGAGAGAGAGAAAGAAGAAAGAAAGAAGGAAGAAAGAAAGAAGGAAGGAAGAACGAAGAAAAAAGAAAAACAAAGAGAAAGAAAAAGAAGGAAGAAAGAGAAAGAAAATGTGAAAAACTAATGAAAGTGAAAAAGAGTGAAAGAAAGAAAAAGAAAGGGAGAGAGAAAAAGGAGCATGACATCCAGATTCTTGTGTGAAATATCTCAGAACTTAAATGCTGGTGACTCATTCAATTAATCTTTAAACATTGTGTAGGCAAATAGTGTGTGCGCCAGATAAAACATATCTGCAGGCAACGGGATACAGTGTATTACATCTGCTTAAGAAGCTCAAATGAGTTTTATTTTCCTAGCTTATTTTTTTTCATCCTTTTTCCAGATCAAGCTTTATGTCTTACTTCATAAAAAATTCCTTCCAGATGGTATATTGCGTTCCTTGTGTCCTTTTTAGCTCCTAAGCAGATTTCTGTCACAATATCAATGCAATTTTTTCCACTTCTTGGATTATCAATCTCGTATATTAAGCTGAAACCTTCTCCAAGTAAGATATTGTGATGGTTTGAATGGTGACCCCCAATCATCGATGGGCCCTAAAGCTTACTGAGGGTCCCGACGTTAATGTTATCCACTAGGCCTTTTGAGGAACAAAATTGCTCAGTGTTGCACTAGGATTTTATCTTCTTTAAAGAAACAGGAAACTCTTCCCAACCTCACCCAAGGCTTCTAGCCATGGATCGGATCATTCCAACCAGTGCACCCCACTTCTCCACTGCAGGGGAATGGGAAAGCTCTTTCAGAAACATTGCCCTACATCCTGAGACAGATCTTCCTTGGAAAAGGGATTTCTGACTATGTTCAATTAAGGATGTTGATACGAGATCATCCTGGGTTATGTGGGTATCCCCAAAATTCAATGACACAACTCCTTAGACAAAAGGGAAGACAGAGAAATTGATTTGATTAGAAAACTATATCCACAAGTCATCCACTACCCAGAACAATCAGAAGCTGACAATCAAAGAATAATCGCTCTTGGCACATTCAGAGCAAACATGGTATTGCTAACGATGTGATTTGTTATTATCTTTCAAACAAAACCAAACCAAACCCATAAACTTTTCTACTTTTAAATAACCTCAGTTTGGGAGATTTGTTATAGGAGTCTTAGAACAGACTTGCATCGCAAATCCTCAGCACAAAGTTACTAGGCGACTGGAAATAAAAAGTTAGAATAAAAACAAAACTTAGAATAAAAAGGATAAACTCTTACTCAATTATTAGATGTCACTAACACACTCTACACATAAAATAGTGGATTGATTTTGTTAAGGAGGAAGAAAGGCCAAAGAAGAAGAGACCTGTGATTGGTCTCCCACTTAAAATCTCCATCTGAGTTGTCTGTTGCACAAACACTAGTTGTGCAAAGAAGAAGTGATCTTATTGGGTAGTCCAACAAATGACCATTTATTCTCATTGTGAGAATATAGTAATACATATAAACACAGATCAGCATATCTTTATGCACGCTCCTAGCTTCTGGGTTCTTGTGGATGGTAAGTAAGAATAGCATACTGGTGTCTTCAACTCCTTATCTTACAAGAGTTCAACAGCAACCTTTGGTGTCAGAACAACACCCCCAATAACTCACTTCTATCATCCAGTTACTAGTTCTTACATTGCATGTGTTATATGATATTATCTATAACCTGCATTTTATTTTAACCTGTCATGTATTTATTTTAACCTGTCAAGTATTCCTTTCCATAGATATTTTTATTATATTAATATGTACACCTTATGCAAAGGAGGTTTTGAAAATTAATTTATCTGATGGTCTATACAAAGCAATTAATTGAGGCCTGTGTTCAGCAGGTAAGATGCTTACCTGGCAAATGATGAACCCGGATTTGATACCCAGTATTTCATATGCTTCCTGAGTATTGCTGGGTCTAGCTCAAAAAACACAACCAAAACAAATGAGCAAAATATTCAACCAATCCAACTATATTTAGAACACCCAATCAGATCACATATAAAATAACTAATCAGGAATCTTGACTCTCTAACTCCTCCCTCCATATAGTCTCACCATCAATTGCATAGTGGAATTTTTATGTTGTTGTTGGGTGGTTGTTTTACTCAAAGCAGTTGCAATTATTAGATTCTTGTTCAACCCTTCAGTCAGCCCATGGAGATGTACCTATTTACTCTAGACATAGAGCCATAACTCTTTGGGACTCCTGGTGATTGGCTTGCTATTTTTTCTCTCTATCCTCAAGAACTGAAGCTAGTTAGATCTGTTGCGATAATATTGAATTTCTATGAACTTAGGAAGGCTCAGATGGCAAACCAGCCAAGCAGCAGTTTGTGTCAAAGTAAAAATCTTCACATTCTGCACCTCTCAGCAGAAGTACATGAATTATGCCTTTCTACAAATAAGTGCAATGGAATCACCACTTTCTCCACATCGCATGTACTATTACTCCCAAATGAAGTATAAAATATAATTCCTTTCCTTAAGAAAATGATGATACTCGCTTTAGGCAGAATGACAGAGTGAACTCTGATAAGAGAAAGAGTTGGCTTTCAATACAAGTACTACTTGTTCCTCACTATGAGGGTTTAGATAAATGACTTAACTTCTCTGAGGGAGTGTGGAAGAAAGGAAATAATAAATACTGTAATAAAAGAATTAGATAGGTTAAAAGTCCTCACTGGGTTTCTGATTTACAAGGGACTTTGAAAAATCTTACCTGCTTTTTACAGATTTCCAGCGTGCTGTTTTCTCTTGATTGAAGAATTAAAGTTTGGGAAAACATATTCACTGAACCGACTGCTTTGAATTTAAGGGTATTAAGGTGGATTTCCTATTCTTAAAATGCAATCCAGATTTCCCTTGTATAATTCCTGAAAAGCTGTTTGGAATCTAGGCTGAGTGAGGGGCTAGAACTTATCATAGTAGGAGGGTCATTAAAATCCTAGAATTGTTACTTCCCTTGCTAAAAAAAAATGTTTATAAATCAAGTTCTGCTTGGCTCTGCATTAAACACCTTTCTTGCTGATTGTTAGTTGTTGCTTATAATCAGCATTATGATTCATGAGGGAAAAGTCACAAAGATGAAATCATGCACCTACAATGAGAATCACTTCATGTCAAGGCTTTTTGCGAGGATACAGAGCTTACAAATTTTGTTGCACTTTATCAATTCAGCTTTCTCAGTTGGCAAAACATATTCATTAGGTTGCTAGTGTTGTTGATAATTATATCAACCGTCCCATCAATTTTTGTAAGAGGGAAAACACACACAATGGAAGTTGTTACAGACAATGACTTCTATTTCATTTTTGTGTGAAACAGTTTGAACACAAAGAGTAAGATGCTTATCAAAGTGAAGAATCTTTCAGTTTAGCAGACTCAAAAAGTAAACATAGATTATATTAGGTTGCATATATGACATAAAAATCAGTAAGTCTCAAGAGATATCTATTTAAGTTGCAGGTAATATTTAACTATGTCTAGAAGTATTTTTGGTTTGGGAGAATGGAAGATGCTCCAGGCTTTCAAAAGAATAAATATGAGGGATTCTTCTAAGTTTTTAAATATTCAGGACAGTTTCTACAACAACAAATTAGTTGTCTCTAACTGTCCATATCTCTATAGTAGAGAAACCATCAAATAGGTAAATAGGATACAAGTGTCTTAAGACAGATGCTCATTTAAATGTAGGATCAAGGGCAAGAGAGATAGTGCAATGGGTTGGCCTTAGTTACAACACATTGGCCTTACAAAGGCTGCCCCGGGTTCAATCCTGAACATCCCATATGGTTCCCTGAGCACTCCACAAGGTCCCCGGAGTGACTCCTCAGCAAAGAGCTAGGAATAAATTCCGATCACATCTGGGTATAAGTTCAAACAAATACAAATAATAAACAGCAGAAAATGAAGATGCAAAATAGAAACCAAAAGATAGAAATGAAATTTACTAAGCAAGATTGAGGTATTTATCTTCAAAATATAATGCAAGCTAGATAGAGAGTGCAGAGTTAAGTATCATGCCATAACTTGCAGTGAATCTCACCAACTGGATCCCAGACATAATATGGTCCCCCAAGTATCACACAACACATTAAGCCTTAAAGTACCAAAGCCCCTCCTGTAGTGAGTCCCTCCTGCTCAAACATCATTTGAGCAAGCTGAAGGAACTTCTGGTCTAATCAAGCACCACTCGCTGACCCCTACTAAGTCACCCCACCAAAAATACTATGTAAAACAATATTTGTCATTATATTGAGAAATGTTTTATGTAAACAAGTAATGAATGACCTAATACTAGGGATATAGTTTTCGCAGAGATATATTTTTAACTATAGTGGCAGTGAAGCAAACAAGAACTGGATCACTCTCTTTCATTCTTACTACTCAATATTATGCCACAAAAGCATGGAATTTGTTGGTTTTCAAAGAGCTACCAGTAAGATGAAGCAGCAAGGAAGAAGACAAAATGTATTAATATCATCATCTAATGAATCAAGTCAAGAGCCATTATCTAAATTCAGGAAGCATTTAATGAAGATTTGAAGGTCATTGTTTAAATGTAGCAACTTCAGTAAACCCCCCCAAATAAAATTTTAATAATAATTAAACTTTTGGAGCTGAACATTATGACGAAATATTAGATTAGTTTTTCAAAAGGGGTAGCAAAGGTAAAAGTTAGCATCAGAAAAAATATAAAGCAAATAAGCCATAAAAGATCATATCAAATTATTGTAATTACAAAACAAGATGTCAGAAGGTGGGTATATAATGGTTGTGAAAGTAATAGAAGAGATTTATACAGGTTACTGCTTTTTATTGTAAGTCTTTCTATGTAAATTTTAAACCACATGCAAGTGTTTTTGCTAAATAGATAAATTGATAAGAATGCAATAAATCCAGCTTAAAGATTCAAATTTAAGATGGCCAAAAGTTGTCTTAGGTATATCAATAACAATTGCACTGAAAAACATCTCTATAATTTTAAATACTTAATGCCTATTATTACATGAATATTGATCATGACATGTGACATGTTCTCTGCAGTCAGCAACAGAGCCTACGATGATATTTATCCTCTTTTCTCTTTCTTCCCCTTCTCCTTCTCTTTCTTCCTCTCTCCCTCCCTTCTTTCCCACTCTAAAAAAGTAAAGTTGATTTGTGTGGTCAATGTTCATATGATGTCACATAAGGTAATAGTTTTTCTACCTGATGTTCATATTTTAGTAGCTTGTGAAAAGTAATCCAGAACCTGGAACATAGGGCCAGAGATATATTTGTATTTTAGAAGTTTATTCGATAGTTTTAAGGAATGGAGTCTATGTGGGATAAGACTAGGATTTAGTTACGGGTCATTGGAATTTCAAGGCAACCACAGTCAAATCATTGCAGGGATTCTGACTAGTTTCAGGTTCTTCTGAATGATGAGAAGAAAAAGGAGGCCGATCCCCAAATATTTACAGTGTTACAGCTCATTATTTATAATGCCATGCAGGGGCATCTTTGAAGATTGACTCTTTGATGGGATTCACAGTGGCAATAAGAGTAATAGTGTCCCTATGGCAACATCAGAACAGCCCCAAATATTTTGACCTGAGCTTATAGATATATTTGATTCCCTTATATAACCCCTTAGCTATTTCTGTGGTCTAATTGGTTTTGTCCTATGTCAATGAGGATTTCTGGGACCAATTAATTGTATGCTGTATCTAAATGAAGAACGAATTAGCAGTCTAGATTATTTGGTCACAAAATAATAACTGGCCCTCAGTCAATTTACTAGGAAACTTTTTTTTTTTTTTTTTGGTTTTTGGGTCACACCCGGCAGTGCTCAGGGGTTACTCCTGGCTCCATGCTCAGAAATTGCTCCTGGCAGGCACGGGGGACCATATGGGGCACCGGGATTCGAACCGATGACCTTTTGCATGAAAGGCAAACACCTTACCTCCATGCTATCTCCCGGGCCCCACTAGGAAACTTTTGAACTGAGATGATCTTTCAAAATTGGTCACCAATAAGAATATGTGGTCTTGACTCTCTCCTACTTAAGAGAATTGCCAGGAGGGTTCTTCACAGGTAGAGGTATTTTTCAGCTAAGAAAAAAAAATCCAGAAGGAATAAACTAAAAACACTAAGACATTGATACCTAAAGAGGTATTTTACATCTGCATTTTATTCCTGAAGGCAGTATGTTTGATAGTATATCAATTTAGTTACTAAAATCCCCACAATAGATGTGGAAAAGTAAGGGCCCTTTGCTAATCCTCAAACCACCAACTATCCTATTAACACATAATTTATAATTTGGAAATAATCATTTTCTTTTCTTTGTAGGCAATAGTCATTTTCCTTCTTCATTCTTTTTTTTTTTTTTTTTTTTTTTGGTTTTTGGGTTACACCTGGCAGTGCTCAGGGGTTACTCCTGGCTCCATGCTCAGAAATTGCTCCTGGCAGGCACGGGGGACCAATATGGGGCACTGGGATTCGAACCGATGACCTTTTGCATGAAAGGCAAAGGCCTTACCTCCATGCTATCTCCCAGGCCCCTCCTTCTTCATTCTTGACCTCTCTCACCATCCTTCCTTCCTTCCTTCCTTCCTTCCTTCCTTCCTTCCTTCCTTCCTTCCTTCC
>PVKC010032921.1:0-14116 GCA_004027635.1 Crocidura indochinensis
GGGGGGGTTCTGGTCATTCTTTATTTTAGAATTATTTAGAATTTAATTCTAGCCATTTGGTTTTACTGAATTGTCACTTATAAAAACAAAAAAATTCAACACACGATGGTATCCTTCCTGAAACTTCATGGAGATTCTAAAGTCTAAAACTCTGTCATTTTTGAGATTTTAATCAACTAAGTAAGTTAGGCTTAAAAATTACTTAAAAAGAACTATGAAATATATAGTTTCCAGATCATTTTTTGGCCCACAAACAGGTACTCAAAACTTACCCCTGGGTCTGTGCTCTGGAACCACTTTTGGTGGTTCTCAGGGAAATTATTAGGTAGCCTGAGATTATATGAGATAGTAGAAAGAGGGTTTTGAACAAATGCTCTGTGTTCTATGTCCACTTATGTCATAAACTAGCTTTTAATTACTAAGACATTACACTTTTAGTGCCTTTGCACTTAGGAGATAGAATTACTTTAATTAAAAGAAAATGAAAACTAATTGATATTCAGTGGA
Source organism: Crocidura indochinensis (assembly GCA_004027635.1). Lineage (NCBI taxonomy): Eukaryota > Metazoa > Chordata > Mammalia > Eulipotyphla > Soricidae > Crocidura > Crocidura indochinensis. The sequence goes on from PVKC010032921.1 coordinate 508, forward strand.
TAAAATACATAATGTTGGGCAAAGTGCTTGTAGTCACTCAGTGTCAGCACACATCTCTCTCCTTTAGAATAAGACTAAAGTTTTTAGCCCACTGGTTGTACAGGTCACTTGTAAATTAGCTCTTCAATTTTGTCATCAATAACAACATCAGTACTTATGTCATTCTCCCCAGTGTAGGATGATTATTTGTATTTCTACTGCTCCCTCCTCCTTAGAAACGACAGCACTTCCTTATTAGGAAAGTGGTTTTATTTGGGGGGTTTTTTTGTTGTTTTTTTTTTGGTTTTGGGGTCACACCCGGCAGTGCTCAGGGGTTACTCCTGGCTCCATGCTCAGAAATTGCTCCTGGCAGGCACTGGGGACCTGTTGACCAATTTCTCAACCCTGAAGAAGGCTGTACTGGAACAAAAGTTGGACTAGTCCATTGGCCTGTCTGTACTTGGAAATTAGACTACAAGAACAAACAAAAAGTGAACAAGTCAAGTTGTTCCAGTATGAGAACAAATATTAGTAACAGTAATATTTTAGAGGCTGGAGAGATAGCATGGAGGTAGGACATTCGCCTGGCATGCAGAAGGACGGTGGTTCAAATCCCAGCATCCCATATGGTCCCCCAAGCCTGCCAAGAGCAATTTCTGAGTATAGAGCAAGGAGTAGTCCCTGAGCACTGCTGGGTGTGATCCAAACAACAACAACAACAAAAAAAAAAGTAGTATTTTAAATAAGATTAATTTTTCACTTTAACTGAATTTTTCTACATAGACTATACTTAAGATGAAGAATCATAATCAATGATTATTATATGAATAAACTAGTTCTTAAAAGTGGCCAGAAGTCTACTTGGCCATCATCCTTTAAAGAATAAATACATAAAGAATAAATACTAAAACTTTCCTTGAGTTATTTTAAACACAGATGGAGAGAAGGGACCAGAGTGATAGTACTGTAGGTGGAGCATTACTCTATCTCCAGGACCACATATCTAAGTCCCACTAGGAGCACTGCCAGTTATGGCCAAAAACAACAACAAGAAATAACTACAGAGACAGATCTTGACCTAATCTCTCTAGACAACTAGCATTGATCAAGCATTTCAATGGACTAAACAAGAAAAGAGGTTGTTAAAAATAGGCCCAATCCTGGACTCATAGGAATTTGCAGTCAATTAGTAATAGCCAATTGTTACTTAATGCTTGATGTTTAGCATTTTTTCACAACAAAGACGGGGCTCCTTCTGTGAAGTGCTATATTTAATTTTTCTGCAACTTTGTAAGGTCTGTCTAATCAAAAATACAACAGTCCATAATTAAGCTGCCTGGAGAGAATATAATTAAAGTTAACAGTTCCTTAAATATACATGTTTAGAATGAATGAAACAAGAGGAAGTAAAATGCCACCAACTAATGTAGACCCACAAAATGGAGAGTTTAAAGATTTATATGAATCTATATCAACAAACTAGTCTCCTGTGCAAAGACAGAAATTAAATTTATGTGGCCTGTATAACATGTGTCCTAGAAGAAAAGGCAGTGACTAAGCAGTGTCTTAAGTCCCTCAGTTTAGAAGAGAAGATGCCTGGAATTTCTATGAACACTTATTTTTACTCTTAGCATCTTGCTCAATTCCTCTAGATACAATATTCCAGACTCATAAAGCCTAACTCTTCAGGATAAGAGAACCAAGAATTGGTAAGATACAACCTCAGGAAGAATCTGTGAAGTTAATGCTAGCCATTCTAGCATTAGATTGACTCATTAAGTACTCTGGAATCCATATGACATTAAACTATTTTTTTGGAAGAAGACATTAAGACCTAAGCCATCTTTATTCAGCTCGAATCTTCCTTATACATACACTTCTTTCTAAAAATATACCCTGATGGTCCTGAGTAAAATGTAGGGGACAGGAACAGTGGCAATGGAGAAATCACACAATGTGAGCACTAGAATGGGTCTTATAATCTTTCTTATCTATTTTTTAATAAAAATTACATGTAAATAATCATAAGTTTTAAAATATAGTTTTTCCACATATTGTCCTTAGAACTTTTCCCTTCCAATTCCTGTCTTGGTGAATTCATCTGTAGTTTGATTCTAGGGTTTGTTTACATTAGGTCTTATTTGTTTTCTTGCTTGTTTTTTTTTTATATCCCAAATATAAGTGAGATCCTCTGATATTTGTCTTTAGCTTTCTAGATAATTTTGTTTAGCAAGACACCAGCTGGTTCACTTTGCAGAAAAAGCAAAATTTCATCTCTCCTTAAACTGCATATGAATATAAATTTGTAGAGGGGAGCAAACATAGAAACATAATTGTTACCTAGAATATTTTATATTTTGTATTGATCAATGTATTCTTTAAATATAGCAATACATTTCTTTGTAATGAAGCTAAGACTAATAAAATAAATTTCATGGTATGTTTACTTGTAAGGAAAATATCATAGGTATTAATGAAACAGACTTATGTGAACAACATAATGATTTTCACAGATTTGATGGAAATATTTTTAGCTTTGCACTAAGTTCAATTGCATTAAATATCAATTAAGTTTTTAAGTGAAAACATGAAAAGATTAATATTAAAATTGTTGTCATTAAAAATTATATGTCTCTTCCTGCTTTTATATTATAAATATATAGAGTAATTAAGATGACTATTATTATAGTGCTGAATTAATGGGTGCTTGAACTGTTTATTGAAGTATTATTTTGTTTAGATAGTATAAAAGAATCTGAGCAATATAAAAAATAAACACAATTATTATCTTAAAATTATTCACTGATGTCAGTATTGCAAACCTCATTAACTAGAACCTACCTTTATGTAATGATATTTTCATTTTTCATGATAAAATATGAATTGGACTCAACTGTTCATATATTTGTGGTGGAATGCACACACAGCTTTCAAAATCTATTTTTGCACATTTTTAAATATACAAGATTATAATAATCCAAAATAATCTGATCTTGCCACTCTCTGATATATTTCTGCATATACTTCCTACTGCTGTCCTCTCCCATCTTGTCACTTGTTGATGTTCTTTGCCAGAGAGTGAAAATGTCTATGAACACTAAAAATTAAATAGGAAGGACAACTTCCCAGTCATGTTGATGATAGTACTGATCAATTAATACCTTGTGTGATACTTCTATAGTCCATGGGAAACTGTGTCTATTTCAAATGATGCCCACACTGTATAAAAGACAAATAAATTAAGGAGAAATATACCCACAGTGATGCAGGGTTTTTTTTTTTTTCACATATTTGGTAAATTTATATCCAGTAGTCTTTGTTAGTCTGAACAAACATTCTATCTTCACTCCTATAAATCCAACCTAGATTGTATGAATGAGGAGATAATGATGTTTATATAACACTGCAGGCTCATATTTTTAGTCTCCAAATCTGACATAGACAATCACCATCCTCTCTCAGCTCACTGTGACATTTAAAGTTATAATTTTGTTGTAGACTTCCATCACACAAAATTCATAGAGGAGAAACATGAAAATTTCCTCCTGAATATAGCTTAAAACTTTCAGGCAACTAGCCTAGTATTTGGATGAAATCCTTTATCTCCTATGATGCTAGAGAGAAGGTATCTAAAAAGAGAAACAAAGCACTAATTTTTTATTAGCTGCTTAAGCCAAACCAGAAGGTTACATATGCTGTTTAATCAAATCAGGTTTAAATGCCAAGTATTGTCAATACATATTAAAGGCAATTAATCCAGATTTCAGTAATAGAGGAGATTTCAAAGTATCTTGAAACTTAGACCCTATAGAACTTATGCTTCTGAATCAGGAAAAATCCAGAGGAAAAATAAGAAAAAAAGCAGAGATATAATGAGGTTTTCAACTGCCACTATTTGAACAAAATCTCAGATATACATAGGTTAGTGCAATGATTCTTAACTTATACACACATAACAATCACTGGAAAGGATTTGTCAAACACAAAGTGCTATGCATAAGCCAGATTTACTTCTTAACTTTTCTAACAAGTTTCTATTTGATATTGATGCTTTGGGGACCACAGTTTGAGGACTCCTTGTTTAGAACATCTTCAAATTACCTACAAGCCAAATAAACTCAGATATGCAAATAGCTTTAAATTGTTATTGTCTAGTCATGCTAATGAGAATAAATGTATTAGAACAGTGATTTAGTGAAAATTTTGTGAAATCATTTGATTTCCAAAAACGTTTTCCCCAAACATATTTATTTTTTTTTCTGCCTGGCACTATAAAAGAGTGAAAGTAAAGTTGAATTTGAATCTCTAACAATGATAGTTCTGCAAATGAAACAGGCATGTAGCTAGTCTTTGGAAGTTCACATACATTTTAAGGTTCAAGGAATTGTTACTGAGGCATTGGAGGTTTATATCCTGAGTTAGTCAGATGCTAGTCAAATAGAATTTGGGGCTGTTGCAATAATTAACATTGAGTAATCAATATAAAATCCCATTTCATTGCTAAAAAAAAAAACAAAATTTAATAGCTGCACATTTTCAGGATCCTAAGATTCCAATGAGCTAACTTTAAATGGCCAAGTTCTCAGATATTAATCAATTTGATTTCTTAACAATTTTCTTCCCCCATACAATAAGTTAATTATCAAAAATATGTTAATACATTTAAAATAAATTATTTTTAAATAAAATAACAGTGATAAATAATCCCACCCTCCTATTTTATAAGAAACCACTGTTTCCGTTTTGTAAGCTATTATGTAGAGGTAAATTCATGAGCAATAAATATTAACATTCAATACAGAACATATTTCTCCTCTCCTTATCATCACTTTGTGAAAATTTTCACAGTCAGATGTGAAGGTGACCTGACTGTGACATCCAAGACCTATTGATTGATCTAACTGATGTGGCTGGCAAGTTCTTTATATCCTACCTCCTACATAGTGCACTCGGTTTATCAAAGAGGAAGACCTTCCCCAAACAGAAAGGCACCATTCCTCTACTGAGTCTATGAACAGCTGGGCTTCCCTGTTAAAACCTCTGAACAAGCTACTGGATTTTCAGTAACTGTGACTTTGTTCCTATGGAGTTTTATAGCATTAAAGAGAATTTCACTTTCAGTAACAATGAATGAGATTTATGAGTCTGTCTAACTGGGATACTTGAAAAAAGACCGAGTATTGAGTAAAGAAATAGGAAGGAAAAGGAGGGGGGAGGAAGCAGGAATAAAGGAAAGAATTTTTTAACTCTCCCAGAACATGTAGAAAGTATTCAAATCTTATTTCAGAAATAATCTCTAAACTCCATGTCCCCTTGAATGCATAAAGTAGGAGGGATACGAAGATGGAGTATAAGTGTGCATGGACATGAAGCTACCTGAATAAAGGAAAAACATAAATCTCTACATAATAGATAAAAAAGAAATAACCACTCAGTGAAAGTGAATTAATTTAAATAAAATTGCCTCCACAGATTTGTGATTTTGGTTGGTTTTCCATCTTTAACATCACTATGAATTTCTTAATACAACTAGTAGTTGAGAGACTCAACAATAACCCTTGCAGCATGCATGCTATCTGTAAAAGGGAAAAAAGGAAGGAGATGAATTTTATTTTTTTCAAATATTGAAACTGTCCTATAATATCTTGAATTTCCAAATATAAATTGTTGTGAACTTATTTTCTCTTTATTTAAACAAATGCATCACATAGTTGGCATAGTTGACCATAATACATTAGTTTACAGATAAGTGGAGTAAAATTATTTTTAAAAATAATAGGAAAAAGGAAAAAATTCGGGCCGGAGCAATAGCACAGTGGTAGGGTGTTTGCCTTGCACGCGGCTGACCCAGGACAGACCACAGTTTGATCCCCTGGATCAAATCGCCAGGAGCGATTTCTGAGCTCATAGCCAGGAGTAAGCCCTGAACATTGCCGGTGTGCACCCACCACCAAAAAGAAAAAGAAGTAAACGGAATAGAAGAAATTTAAAAAAAGCAGAAAGAAAAAGTGCAGTAGCAAACTCTCTTGTAAAAACAATTGTATCTCCAATGAGTCATTAATACAATGGCAGAAAGATTAGTAAGTTTTTGTTATTAGCTGTTTATCCTGTTAAATTGATGTGTTCTTAAAAGGATGACAGTATCAAATAAATGAAGTTGTTTAGAAATTCAAAGCTCTGTTAATAATACGCAGATTTTCGGGCCATGTTCTGAGCTTTGTAAAAGATAGAGGGTAGGGTGCCCATATCCACTCCAAAAGAGCCCTGATGAGATCAGTCCAAATATTGGCATATCAGAAGCTTGTCAGATTTGTGTCCTCAAAGGGAATCATAGAGAGTCAGTGATGAGTCAGGGCCACTGGAGGGAAAAAAATCATCCAGTGATTCTGGGTGATGGATGTGGCAGCCATGACTTAAGCAGGGTGGGGGATTTGCCTCCCCTCTCCAATGAGATGGCCAGCTTTCTGCTGAGTGACTGGTGCATCCATGATCATTCATGACCCTGTTCTAGAAAAAATGAGCCTTTGGAGCTGGTTCACTGCAAACATGATGTCTGCATTTGTATGAGTAATTACAGCTACTAGCTTCGTCCTGGAAGAATAAAATTATAGGTGAGGGTGCCCACACTCGCTCTACAAAACACTGGTGATATCAACCCAAATACCAGCACACCTAAATCTTGGTCAGATTGCTAAACCAAAAGGGAATCATAGATGATCAGCGAAGCGGCAGAATTATCGGGGAAAAGGTGATTCTGGGTGTTGGATGCAGCCGGTGAAGCTTTGGCAGGCAGGGGCTTGGTGCACCATCTTTTACCTACATCACCATCTTTCTGCTGCATGGCTGGTACACCCAGGCTCATTCATGGCCTGGTGTACATCTCATTCAAGAAAAAAGTGTGAGTAGGGGACAGAGAGATGGCTCAGCAGTAAGGTGTTTGCCTTGCACGTAGCCGATTCAGGACGGACGGTGGTTCGAATCCTGGCATCTCATATAGTTTCCCACAGCCTGCCAGGATCGATTTCTGAGTCAGAGCCAGGAGTAACCAAGAGTATATGGAGCTGGCCCAGTTCAAGTATGGTGACTGAATTTGTGCTGCTGTGAGATTTTTATAAGCAACTAATAAGTACTATGTCATAGAGCTTCTATTAACTTGGTGAGTAAATTGTACTTTATATTTATTTCATAAAATAATTCAACAACTATTTGTACTGTCATCCCTATTTCTTAGACTTTAATGTTTACAATATATTTTGCTAAAGCATTTTATTTAAAGATGTTACCAAAGACATTTTTATAAGTCTTTAATAAGACTGATCTAAAGGTTATTTAAAAATTGCAAAACAAAAACAACAAAGATTCTGGATTAACAAAATATTGAACAAAAAATGCTCACCAAGGAAGATAGAGATTGCAAGTAAACATGTATAAATGATATTCAACATTTTATGTGTGTTAAACGAACAATGAAAACTACTGCAAGGATATTAAAATAGTTGAAAGTTACATAGAGTGTGCTTGTCCTATTTGTCAGTTTCTTAACTAAGATTCTTTTTTATTAATCGCTTTATTTAAGCACTGTGGTTACAAAAATTGTTCATTGTTGGGTTTCAGTCATAAAATGTTTACCACCTTTCACCAGTGCACCCTTCCCACCACTGTACACAACTACCATCACCATTACCTATCTCTCTTTATTTTTTTTTTGTTTTGTTTTTTGGGGTCACACCCAGTTGCATTCAGGGTTATTCATGGCTTTGCACTCAGAACTAGCTCTTGGCTCTGGGGACCATCTGAGATGGCAAGAATCAAACCCTTATCTGTCCTGGGTCAGCTATGTGCAAGGCACAAGCCCTACCACTGTGCTACCACTCCTGCCTCACCACCACCTATCTCTAGGGCAGGCATTTTGCTACTCGCTCTCTCTTTCCTTTTTTACTCTAGCTTGAACTATTATTAATGGAGTTGTGCCTTGTATGTCACTTTCTCACTTTACAGCACTGAGTTCTCCAAAGTAATCAGTTCCAACTATCATTGTCATATCTTTATCTTTTCTAAGTGTACTCACCACTTTTGTGGCCAGCTTTCTACCCTAGACTAGACTTCCTGGCCCTTACTTATCTCTATTGTCTCTGGATATTATTACCAGTCTATCGATTATTTATTTTTTTATATCCCACAAGTGAGTGAGATTACTCTATGTCTATCCCTTTCCTTCTGGCTCATTTCACTCAGCATAGTAATCTCCATGTCCAGCATGTATAAACAAGTTTTATGACTTCCTCTTTCCTAACAACTGCATAGTTTTCCATTGTGCAGATATACCTCAGTCTCTTTTTTCTTTTCTTTTTTTTTTTTTTTTGGTAGTGAAGAGTGTTCGGCCACACCCGGTGATACTCAGGAATTACTCCTGACTATGCACTCAGAAATCACTCCTGGCTTTGGGGACCATATGGGATACCAAGGGATTGAACCGCAATCTGTCCTAGGCTAGCGCCAGCAAGGCAGTTGCCTTACTGCTCTGCACCTCTGCTCCAGTCCCTATACCACAGTTTCTTTAGCCACTCATCTATTGCCAGGCGCCTGGCTACTGTCCACATTCTGTCTATTGTAGATACTGCTAAGATGAAATAAGAGTGCAGAAGGCATTTCATATTGTGTTTTTATATTATTAGAAGTAGTATTGCTAGATCATATGGAATCTCAATTTATGACTTTATAAGTAATGTCCATATTGTTTTCCAGAAAGGCTGGACCAGTCTGCTTTCCCACCAGTAGTAAATGAAAGTCCCTTTCTCCCAACATCCACACTAGCACTGGGCTTTTCTTAGGAGGCAGTGTTTGTTTGTTTGTTTGTTTGTGATATGTACCAGTCTCAGGTCTGTGAGATGTTATCTCATTGTTGTTTTGATTTGGATCTCCCTGATGATTAGTGACATGAAGCATTTATCATGTGCCTGTATTGGCCAACTGTATTTCTTCTCTGAGGAAATTATTTTCTCCCTATTTTTTGAAGGAGTTAGTTTTGTTTTGTTTTGTTTCATTTTTGTAAATTTCAATCAGTGCCTTTTATATCTTAGATGTTAGCCCCTTCTCTGATGAGTATCGGGTGAATAGTTTCTCCCATTCCATGGAAAGCCTTTGTATCATAGTCATTATTTCCTTTGATATGTAGAAGTTTCTCCATTTAATATAGTCTCATATGTTTATCTTTGCTTCCACTCTTTGGAACAGCATGGCATTGGAATAAAAACAGACCTTCAGATCAATGGAATAGTTGGACCTGCTAGTTTACAAACAATTAATCTTTAATAAAGGGGCAATAAATACAAAGTGGAGCAAGTAAAGCCTCTTTAACCATTGGTGCTGAAAAGACTGATCAACTACATACAGAAAAATAAACTCTTAACACCAGGTACAAAAGCCAAAACAAAATGGAGGTAAGATACATAGAGGAAAGGTACAATAAGGTACACAGAGGACAACATAAGCAGAACATTCCATGGCACTGAAGCTAAGGGCATCTTTGAGGATGAAAGGTGAAATACTACACCTGTGCAGTATTTCTTAAATTTATTTGACCGAAGAGTCTTTTTACAGTATCTTGCTACAAAATTAGGGTGAAACAGGTTTGCTGCTATTTTGTTTCAGTTTATTCCACTCCTAAGATTTCATGATACTAACTAGAGTTTCCTGAAAATAAACACACCATCAGCAAGCAATTTCCAAACTAGGAAATTAAATAATTAATTTCAATTTTATTTATTTTAGAAATCTCTTTCAGTATTTCCAACACTTAACTGGGTAATCACAGCCATTGACAAACAAGAAAATATAAGTCTATTCATGAAATATAACTGCTCAAAGCAAGTTAATGAGAATTCTTCACACATCAAAACCTTGAAAATTACTTTGAGATAAAAATTAAATGTACTTTCTGAAAGTATAGGGAAAGATTCTGAGTTATCAATGTTAATATTCCTTTCAGGGTTTAAACTAAGTATCTGTATGCATGTGTGTATGAACATGCACCAATATGTCTAAATTAAAATTTACTACCATAAGTTTGGTAAACACTCACCTAACATATAAGTTTATTTCTTGACATTATGACTCTACAGCATACAAAGGTGATATGTGTCATTTATGTTTATTTGTGTAATAACTATTATAACTAGTGTTCCACAGACTACCCTTTGATACAATGTGGTATATTCCAAAAAGTTTAAGGTTTCTTCTAAATGTAGAACTGAGATGATAAAGGGGAAATATTTCTGAATAATATAATAATAGCTAGCAGAACTCAGGGCTAGAACATTTAAAAGCAGGTGTCATATATTACAAATCAGAATATTTTATGGACGACAATTCAGGAAGTTGTCTCATATAGATACATGTGTTAAATAATATTTAACTGGGGGCCCGGCGGTGGCGTTGGAGGTAAGGTGCCTGCCTTGCCTGCGCTAACCTAGGACAGACCGCGGTTCGATCCCCAGGTTTCCCATATGGTCCCCCAAGCCAGGAGTGACTTCTGAGCACATAACCAGGAGTAACCCCTAAGCGTCACCGGGTGTGGCCCAAAAAACAAAAAAATAATAATAATAATATTTAACTATAGTAACTCATGCCAACATATTTTTAAAAATCTAAAACTTGGGGCCCGGGAGATAGCATGGAGGTAAGGCATTTGCCTTTCATGCAAAAGGTCATCGGTTCGAATTCCGGTGCCCCATATGGTTCCCCGTGCCTTCCAGGAGCAATTTCTGAGTGCATAGCCAGGAGTAACCCCTGAGCACTGCTGGGTGTGACCCAAAAACCAAAAAAATCTAAAACTTAGAAACATTGCATGTATACATATTTGTTAAACTGTGGTGCATAAACATAATAGATTCTATTCAACCAATAAAGCCAGTTACTATATAAGTTAATTCCATGAAAAACAAACCTCTGATAGATTAGATATGTCTTGCTAATTTTTAAATTAATGTCTAACACAGATTCCAAAACATTCTAAGTATTTCTTAAAGATTTTATGAGCAAAATATATATATATATATATATATATATATATATATATATTTTCTGTATATTTAACAAAATGAAACTAGGTGGAGGGAGATTAACATTGATAGTAGAACTGATGCTAAACATCGCATGTCTAAAATTTAACTATGGACAACTTTGTAAATAAAAATATTTGAAATTAAAAAATGCTTAACCTGGAAACCAGAGCTAAAGCACAATGGGTAGGGCTTGGTTTAATTCCCAGAATCCCAGGCATAAGGTCTCACAAGCAGTCAAGGAGTGATTTCTGAACACTCAACCAGGAGCAACGCCTGAGTGTCCCTGTGTGTGATCCAGAAAAAAAAATTAAAAATTAAAAAATAATTAGCAAAATAAAATCCCTCTCATTTGCAAAGATTAGATGAAAGTTTATTAAACTTCCTACATTTAGACATAATCCATCAAGTATATAGAGGAAAATATAGAATTCTTCAAGAAATAAACCTCAGACTTCATCTTCCACAAGCTGATTACAAAGCAAAGACAACAAAAACAGAAGTAAATGGAACTGGGGCCTGAGCAATAGCACAGCAGGTAGGACATTTGCCTTGCACTCAGCAGGCCCAGATTTGTTCCCTGGCATCATATATGTTCTCTCAAGCCTGCCACTATTGATTTATGAACTCAGAGCTAGGAGTAATCTCTGAGACTGCTGGGTGTGACCCAAAAATAAGCAAACAAAACTGTAAATGAGACGTATCAAATAAAAATAAAATAAATGGCAAAAGAAACCCAGCCTACAAAATTTCACCCTACAGAAGGAGAAAGCAATATTTATACACAATAGGTCAGATAAAGGACTCACATCAGATAAAGACACATAATGCATCGGATAAAGCACTCACAAAGATCAAGAACAGAAAAACCCAACAACCTCATTCAAAATATGAAAAGGAGATAAGACCCTTCCCCACATACAAATGACTAATATGCACATGAAAAAAGTGCTCATTGTCACTTGTTATTAGAGAAATACAAATCAAATAGCAAAAAAATAACATCTTATATCATTAAGAATGGCACTGATTTAAAAGGTTGTAAATAAAATCAGTTTTGGTATCACCCTGATACCAAAAGCAGACAAAGGCACCATAAAAACAGAATTATAGACTAATATCCTTGATAAATACAGACACAAAGATTCTCAACTCTTAGCAAAGAGAATCCAACAATTTATCAAAAAGTTCATTTACCTTAAGTAGAAATCATCATGAAGATGTACAGATGGCTTAAATTATGCCAGCAAATCAACATAATACACCATATCAATAAAAGAAAAAGATAAATCATTTGATCATAGCACTAGAGGCAGAGAAAGCATTTGACAGGATCCAGCACTGACTCAAATTATCCACAAGATTAGAATCAAAGGAATTTTCCTCAATATAGTCAACACAATTTACCACAAGTCCATAGCAAATATTACATGGAAAATTGTAAGCCTTTTCTGTTAGAAATGGCATGAGACAAAGTTGACCAATCCACCATTTTAATTCAATAAAGTACTGGAAGCACTAGCAATAGAAAGAGGCAAGAAAAAAGCTATCAAGGGTATCCAAATAGGAAAGGAAGATGTCAAAGACTCACTATTTGTGGATTTATGGATGGCATTAAATTTAGAAAATCCTAAAGAGTACAAAATAGTTTCTAGAAAATAATAAATGTGTATAGTAAAGAGGCAGGCCACAAAATTAATATGCAAAAATCTATGACTTTTCTATATACACATAATGAAAGATAAGATATCGTTAAAAAAACAATATTATTCACAATAGTGCCTCAGAAAATCAAGTGTCTCTTTATCAATTTAATGAAAGAATTTAAAGACCTGTACAAAGAAAACTACAAAACACAATTTCAAGAAATAAAAGAGGACAAAAGGAAATAGAAACATATCCCAAATCATTGCACAGATTTAATGCAATCCATATATGGATACTTATGACATGTTTCAAAGAAATAGTCAAACATTCTGGAATTAGTATGGATCAATAAACCAAATGAATACATAAAATAATAATGGGAAAAGAAAGATGGAAAAAATGAGGGAGAGAGGGGAAGGAAAAAAAAGAAATATAGAAATATGGGAAGGATGAATTTTCCCTAAAGCTAACATCACTTACATTAAACTCTACTATAAAGTGGTAGTAATTAAAAGATATCAGTATTGAATAAAGACATACATTTAGATCAGTGGAATAGAGTCTTGAATATCCTGAGACAGACCCTCAGGTATATGATAAATTAATCTCTGTTAAAAATAAGAAATGCAAAGTGGAACAAGGAATCCCTCTTCAACAAGTGGTGTTGGGGAAAATGGCCAGTAAAATACAAACAAACACACACGCACACACACACACACAACCTCATTATAATAATATGCACAAAAGTCAAATCAAAATGAATTAAAAACCTTGATATTAGGGGCCAGAATGGTGGCGCAAGATGTAGGGCATTTGCCTTGCTGACCTAGGATGGACTGTAGTTCAATCCCCCAGCGTCCCATGTAGTCCCCAAGACAGGAGTGATTTCTGAGTACATAGCCAGGAGTAACCCTTGAGCATCA
>PVKC010032922.1:0-14128 GCA_004027635.1 Crocidura indochinensis
TGTGAGAGAGGCCCTAAGTTTGACCCTTAGCACCACATAGACCCTATGGCACTGCCAGATAGCCTGCAGTATATTGCTCCAGATAACAGAAAGGACCAGGGAGAACATTTATCTGAAGGAGAAGAGAAAGGCAGGGCAAAGACAGGAAACTTTGAAAAGCAGTGAATAAAGGGCAAGAAAAGTTCCTCTGCTAGGGAGCAAGGAGGGTGGGACTTCCTAGGCAGTTCTGCCTACTGCAAGGGATTGCAACAGAATGGGCGGGGCAAAGGTTTTGGGGTTCCTGGAAGGTGACTGAAATACAGAAGGCTGGCACAATGCCTATTGTGTGGCTTCAAAAATTAGTCCTGCCCAGTAGCATCAGTGAGGAGGCCTGACCTGGATACTAGTCCCTGGAAATCAAGTCACAACTTCAGCCCCTACCAAACATTTCTGGCCTTCACCCAGAATTAGGCCTTCCCCCACACTCTCTGCTGCCCCCAGAGTCTGGCATCCACACTGGGAAGCTTCTGAACCCTGAAGCTCTGAAACACTTTGGTCTCAGGTCTCTGTTTCTCTCCTAATAATCACAGACTTCTTGAGTATACACCTCATTTCTTCTTCCTAACAACTCCATTGAATAAGTCTTATCATTCTTTCCATTTTTCAGGAGAGAATAAAAAGGTCAACAAGGTTGGACTTGCCCAAAGCCACTTGTCAGTGAAAACCGCACCACATCTGTTTATGCTCAGGATTCTACACTCAGGAATTACCCCTGGTGGTGTTTGGGAGAAATCATGGATTGAACCTAGGTCAGCTGAGTGCAAGATAAATGCTCTACCTGCTGTATTATCATTCTGGACTATTATTATTACTATTATTATTATTATTATTTTTCGAGGAACCACAACAACTAGTGTTCAAGGCTTACTCTTGGCTCTGTGCTCAGGGAGTATTCCCAGTGGAGCTTTGGGAATCACACGGGGTACCAGGAATTGAACCCATTCAACTGCATATAAGGCAAGCACCTACCTACCAGCTGTGCTATCCTCTCCAGTTCCTAGAACACTTATTCATGGAAAGGAAACTCCTGGAAGACCTTTTTGATCCTGTTCTGACCCAAATTAGAACCCAAGGAAAACCCAGTGGGAAGCTTGGGAGATTCAAAGTCATCATCTGGGTCTCAATTTAAAACCTTCGCCACCCCTCTCCCATCAGATACCCTTTACTTTGGTGAGAGGACTCCCACTATTCCCTGGTCCCAAACTCCTCTACCACCTCCCCCAGCCATCGTGGTAACCACCAGGCTCTGCAGCCTTGGATAACGCCCAGCCCTCCCCTTGCCCCCCTGTGGCTGCCTCCCCTTTCCGTCTGTTGAGAGAGGAAGCCAGGGGGTGACGGGTGCAGCCCTGCAGGGGACTGATAAAGGGACAGCCCTGCCCCCGCCCCCTGGGCCCGCTGCGGTCAGAGCAGCAGGCAAGCCTGTAAGGCAGACAGCTCCCAGGGGACCCACAGCCCACCCTAGGTTCCACCTCTATCCGCCCCACCCTTCTCGGGAAGCCTGTTGCATAAGCCAGCAGGGTGTTTGGCAACATTACTTGTGGCTTGACCTGATGCTAGTGGCAGTGTGTACAGGAGTTGGGGTAATGTTGGAGTAGGTAGATGAGGTGACAACCCATCAGCCTTTTGGGGTAGGTGAATTGCATGGATGAGAATGGTGAGAAAGTATAGGGCCACGTTTGTCTTCGGAGTCTGCCTTCTTGTCTAAATCTTAAGGAGAAGAAGAACTTTCAGGATCTTAGTTCACCAAGTCCCTTGCAACCCTGCTAATAAAGACACAAGATATGTGGAAGGTGTTAACTTTAGACATCAGAAATCTGGAAAGAGGGACTAGAGTGATCTTTATCTCCTCTGAGTACAGTGAAGAGTGTACTGAGGACAGGATGCTGCCTGGAAACCTCAGTCGTGATCTCTCTTATAGGAGGGAGCTGGGGGCAAGCAATACCATTTGGTCTTCGTCTAAATAAAAATTGCTCATCTGGCATGATATTCTGTCTTCTCTCTGTATTTCTAGAGCAGTGGTCCTCAAACTACAGCCCGAGGGCCACATATTGTATTTGTTCCCGTTTTGTTTCTTCATATCAAAATAAGATGTATGCAGTGTGCATAGGAATTTGTTAGTAATTTTTGTTTTTACTATAGTCTGGCCCTCCAATGGTCTGAGGGACAGTAAACTGGGCCCCTGTTTAAAAAGTTTGAGGACCCCTGTTCTAGAGTATAAAACATAGTTGTAGAATAAATATTTATTGAATAATGAATGATAAGGCACTGTTATCTATTGTTGTATCTACAATGCCACAAGTTTCCTGGACTGGTTGTTTTCATTCAAAAATTGTTTATTCGGGGCCCGGGAGATAGCATGGAGGTAAGGCGTTTGCCTTTCGTGCAAAAGGTCATCGGTTCGAATCCTGGTGCCCCATATGGTCCCCCGTGCCTGCCAGGAGCAATTTCTGAGCATGGAGCCAGGAGTAACCCCTGAGCACTGCCGGGTGTGACCCAAAAACCAAAAAACAAACAAACAAACAAAAATTGTTTATTGACTAGCTAAAACCTGATATCATTAGTCAGTCCCAAGTATGACTATCACTATGCCTCATCCCCTCTGAAGGGCCTCAGTAGGCACATGGCATGAGAAAGCCATAGCTGAATGCCCCTTTATGTGACCCAGATTCATTACCAGCTCATTAAGGAATTTTGAGTTCACAATCTAAGCTACCATTTAAGGAAGTCCTGGGTTACCTTTGATCCCATAGGGGTCAAAGATTTTATCTTACAGGAATTATGCCAATCGAATCATGATCTCGTTGGTTATAGATTCAAACGTTTAACCAGAACCTGGCATGGCAGGGGTTCTTGTCCCATACACAGGCCACAGGGCCTCTTTTGGGGTGTGTTTACACCAGACAGCACTCAGGGGTTACTCCTAGCTCTATGCTCAGAAATCGCTCCTGGCAGGCTTGGGGGACCATATGGGATGCCGGGATTCAAACCACCGTCCTTCTGCATGGAAGGCAAACGTACTACCTACATGCTATCTCTCCAGGCCCCTTTCTTTTCTTTTCTTTCCTTTTCTTTTTCTTTTTTTTCTTTTTTTTTTTTTGGTTTTTGGGCCACACCTGGTGACGCTCAGGAGTTACTCCTAGCTATGTGCTCAGAAGTCGCTCCTGACTTGGGGGACCGTATGGGAAACCGGGGGATTGAATCAAGGTCCGTCCAAGACTAGCACAGGCAAGGCAGGCACCTTACCTCCAGCGCCACCGCCCGGCACTTCTTTTCTTTTTTTTAATATATTACTTTATTTGGGCCAAAGCAATAGCACAGCCAGTAGGGTGTTTGCCTTGCACACAGCCTACCCAATTCAAGCCCTGGCATCCTATTGGTATCCTGAGCCTGCCAGGAACAATTCTGAGTGCAGAGCCAGGAGTAATCCCTGAGTGCCACTGGGTGTGGTTCAAAAACCAACAACAACAACTACAACAATAAAAATTACTTTTTTCTATTTTGGGGGGTTTTTTTTTGGGTCACACTTGTCAGTGCTCAGGGGGTCACTCCTGGCTCCATGCTCAGAAATCGCTCCTGTCTGCCCCAGCCCAAGTTTTTTATTTTTGTAGTTGAACTTAAAACCTATGAGAAGAAAACAGAGAATGTAAGTAAACCCAATTCATAATGACTGAAACTAGACAGGAAAAACTGTCCCTAGGATAAAAGTCACTCAAAATGAAAATCTGGAGAGAGAGCTTTGTTTTTGGGGACACACCTCGTGGGCTCAGGACTTATTCCTGCCTCTGTGATTAAGGATCATTCCTTGTGGGGGTTAGGGGTGCTTGGATCAAACCTGGATGGGTTGCGTGCAAGGCAAATGCCCTATGCTATATCACTCTGGCCCCTAGCGAGAAAGATTTGACTTGGGACTTGAGATGTGTACTAGAGGCAAATAGATGAATGAGTAGGTAACCCAATAAGGAATTATGTAGGACTTGACAACTACTGTGGGTGCTGGAGGATGGACTTGACCTACGTGGTTCTCTTTTGTCCAGGATCTATGGCTATCATTTGACTGGGATGTTTTTATTTTTTTTAATTTTTTAATTTTTAAATTTGGGCCGATACCTGGTGATGCTCAGGGATTACACCTGTCTCTGTACTCAGGAATCATTCTTGGTGCTGCTTGGGGGATCAGACAGGATGTGGGGATGAAATTCCAGTTGGCTGCATGCAAGGCAAGCACCTTACCCACTGTCCAACCTATGGATGGGATGTTTTGCCTACCAAAAAGGAGGCAAGAGAGCACGAAGGTCCTCTTTAAGGGAGGTGAATAATGTCTCACCTGGGAGCTCTCCCAACTCCCACCAAACTCTGCAGTGAGCCTGGCCAAGAAAGAGGCCTTTGTCCTAGGACATCTGAGGCTGCAAGGGGAGGGGAGAAGGCACCAGGTGGAACATCAAAGCCCCCTGCCTCCACACCCCTTCTGCCCTCCACTTCACTCCTTTTCAGAGGACCCCTTTACCCCTTTCCTAAAACCCAGGCTCTCCTAAATTAAAGTAGCGCCCCCCCTGCCCCCGCCCTCAGCTGGATACTGCACCTCTGGTCTGGTCCCTGTCTTCAGTCCTTAACCACCTTTCTATAACTTAGTTCCCAGTCCAAGGAAGCTCCAGGCGGCAAAGGGAAGAACTTCACAGCTTATATCAAGTTTAAGGTCACTTTTGAGTGGACTCCTGGGCAAAAAGGGGTGTGGGGATGGGGTGGAGAGAAGCTAGGGAGCCTCGTGTGCCCCCCGCTGGCAGGGAGCGCTGGGGGCGGGGTGTGGGCAGAAACCACACGGGGCTCAAGTTTCCTCTCTTGGCCAGAAGGGGTAGGAGGAGAGGTGGGCCATGGGGAAAGGGGAGGGTTGGAGGAAGGACCAAGTATTCAGGCTGGGCCTCAGAGAGGAGACTGGAGCTCCCAGAGTCCAGCCTGCCTCCAGGTTCCAGCTCAGCAATGGTCCAGGGGCGGGGCCCAGCCCTGCACGGTGCTCAGAGGTAGCACCCAGAGGTGTCAGCTCAGATCCAGTCTTCCCAGAGACAGCTGCGGAGCCTCTTCTCTCTCTACGCTGCTGGCCTGCCAGGGACCCAGTCACAGGTGCCTTGAGGGCAAGGAGGGAGGGTGATTCCAGTAGATCTGAGGGGCACATGAGAGGGGTGCAAGAGGCAGAGAGCGGAAATAACTAACTGCCTACCCATTCCTAGGAGAACTCGGGCCTTTCCAGGCAGCCCCTGGGTTCAGTATCTGACATTGCTGGGAACTCTGGCAGAAAACATAGATGACTTCTTGAAACCTCAAGAATTTTGGGGATGAGAGGCTGGGGATGGAAATCAGGCTGTGTTTTCTGGAGGTATCCCCAGGGGACTTGTGAAGTGACCCTGGGTAACTCTTGTGCAGGCTGGTTGCCACAGGAGAGTTCATAGATTCTCAGGTATGGGAGAACACCCACTTCACTTATACCATACCACGCTCATCTATCCAGCCAGCTGGGAATGTTTGGAGAAATAGAGGAACTGGAAGGCTGGATGCAAGGAAAATTGAGTGTTATGGTGAGAGGGGGTTATGGGGTACTGAGTTCTTGTCTCCCTTGGCTCACCTTGGAGTGGGAGAGAATAGTTGAAATTGGAAGGGAGGGCCGGAGAGATAGCATGAAGGTAGGGTGTTTGCCTTGTATGCAGAAGGACGGTGGTTCAAATTCCATATGGTCCCCCAAGAGCCTGCCAGGAGCAATTTCTAAGCACAGAGCCAGGAGTAATCCCTGAGCGCTGCTGGGTATGACCCAGAAAAAAAAAAAATTGGAAGGGAGAAGGTGTCAACCTTGTGGGATTCCTCATCAGAAAGCTTGGCAGCTCAGGAGGTGGGGACTGGGAGCACTGGGAAAGAGGGGGGATTTAGTTGGATACTCTGAATGAAAGGACTGGAGCTTGGAGTCAAGGGAGAAAGTGACAGGATAACAGAATTTCTCCCTCTCTCTTTCTCTCTTTTTATGTACCTGCTGAATTCAGATACATTAACAGGGCAAGCTCACTCTGATCAAGTCTCTTTCTTTCCTTTCATTCCTTCCTATTGGGTTCCTCTTTCTCACCTCTGTGTGCTTCTCCCTCTGAGGGCATTTCCCCTACTACTTCTAAATAATCTGCCCACCTGCTATCCCAGAACCTATTTTTCCTAGATCTCTTCCCAACCAGTACTGCCTCATAATCCTCAGAACAAGATTATAGAAGTCTCTGCTTATTCTCTCTCTCTCTCTCTCTCTCTCTCTCTCTCTCTCTCTCTCTCTCTCTCTCTCTCTCTCTCTCTCTCCCCTAACAAGGTTCTGCTGGGTTTGGGGCAGCACTGAGACCCATGTCTTTTTTTCTCCCTATCTCCTTCTCCTGAGGAGAAGAATCTTGAGGTTACAGCTCTGTAGTGAGTACTAGGGAATTGTGCTAAGTAAAATCTTTCTGAGCAGAACCATCTGGAGAGAGTATGATAGGCTTCAGAGACACATCCAAACCTCTCTGACATAACAGGTTGGGGAGTAAGATGTATGTGCGTGACCTCAGAGTATGGACTAAAACCAAGTTGGTTTGTTGTAAAGTAAGAGGAGCAGGGTGTAGTCACTCTGCAGTGTCTGTCCTCTGTGATGTATTGCTTGATTTGCTTCTCTCTCCCACTCTCTAGACCATCATGGTCCTTGGGAGATCTATGCTTGTTGTAAATGATTTCTCATCTTTGAAAGACTGTAAGAAATCCAGGGCACACTATGGCCTATGTAAAGTTTTTTGTTTTGCTTTGGGGCTGCCCCAATTTGCTCAGGGACTATTCACGGTTCTGCATTCAGGGATCACTCTTGATGGGACTCAGGGAACCATATGGGATGTGGAGTATTCAACTTAGGTCAACAGTGTGCAAGGCAAGAGCCCTACCCATTGTACTATCACTGTACTATCAATGCAGACTTGACACTGCATTCGAGCTGGATGGAGCTGGTTCAGTCCAGAGGTTCGTAACTCTCCTTTCCCCGGTCTCCTGCCTCTGGAAGCTCTTCTTTTTCTTCTTTCTCTCATTTTTGGGGGTGGTATAATACCCAGAAGTTCTCAGGATTTACTCCTGTTTCTGTGCTCAGGGAACTCTCATTGTGGGGTTCAGAGGATCATATGAGGTGCTGGGGATTGAACCTGGGTTGGCCTTATGCAGGGCAGGCTCCTTACCAGCTCTACTATCTTGTTGGCCCCTACTAGCGCTCCTTTTCCAATTTTCATCTTCCTGTCAGGGAGAACGAGCTACTGGTTTTCATAAAAGGGGGCTAATATGTAGTCTAAGACATAGGGGCAACTTTAAATTCAGCATTATTTGGTCAAATTTGAAACTAGAAGTCTAGAGGGCAAGGGTTTAAAATTAGAAGTCTAGAGGGCATTCAATGCTCTTCTTTCTGGTTTTGTGTCCCTTCTTGAAAATCCATATAATTGGGTAAGTTGACATTTCTGTGGGAAGGAGGGAGGAACACCAGAATACTGATTAATATGTTGTGTGCTGGGCTCCACACCTTGGAATTCTAGTCAGGTTTTGGGATTTGATGCTTTCACAGGTGCCCAGAAAAAATGTGGCATACCATAAAGCTTAGATCTAGAGGCAATCTGCTATCCCTCACCTCAAGACCTCGAGGAGGTTCGCCAAGCCTCTCCCCACTTATTAGCATAGAACCACTAAAGGTTCATTCAAACCATAGAATCTGGTCTGTCAGCGTCTTTGTACTGTACCTGAGTCAGATCCAGGAAGATGAAAGGTCACAAGGGGCAGGGGAGTGTGTGTATGTGTGTGCTGCAAATGAGGATAAGGCACGAGTCATTGTCCCTGCCCCCCAAACTCCTTCTCCATTGACTCTGTCTTTGGGCAATTTCCGCCTGAACCTGGGTGGGGGAGGGTGGGGTTCCGGTGTTGCAATAGCATCCTGGACAGACATAAACACCCCACACACTCTGCCCACTAGTCAAGGGCCTGTTCCTACACCAACGTCCAATTCAGGAGAATAGCAGTAGAAATAAACGATGGAAAAAGAGGGTCTATTGAGATGCCTCTTTCAATGGAATAATTCTAGTGTTTATCAATTTTATGTCAGAGGTTGAAAGAGGTCACTCATATGGTGATATGACTTAATGCAATATTTTCTTTTGGGGTTTTGGGCAACATCCAGTGGTACTCCTGGCTCCATACTCAGGAATTACTCTTAGCCAGCTTGGGGGACTTTATGGGGTACTGGGGATTGAACCCAGGTTAGCTGTAAGCAAGGGAAACACCATGCCTATTCACTGTACTATCATTCTGGTCTCAAGTTTGTGTAATTTGAACTCATCCAGTACAACCCTAGATCTTCTATAACCTTTTTCTTGCCAAGTCTTTTCCTTAGTGTCAGGGGTGGGGACTAGTGTTGTGTGCCTAAGAGATCAGAGGACTTGGACAAATCTACTTAGAATCTCTGCTGAAAGCAGGGTGAACAGAAATAGAGAGAGACAATGTTAGGGAAGAGGAGGTGGGAAGCAAGGCTTTTCTTTTTCTTAAAAAAGAATAGGCTAGGGGCCGGAGAGATAGCATGGAGGTAAGGCATTTGCCTTTCATGCAGAAGGTCATCAGTTCGAATCCCAGCATCCCATATGGTCCCCCGTGCCTGCCAGGAGCAATTTCTGAGCATGGAGCCAGAAATAACCCCTGAGCACTGCCGGGTGTGACCCCAAAACTACACACACACACACACACACACACATACAAAAAAAAATATAAGAATAAAAAAAAGAATAGGCTAGGCGTTGGAGAGATAGCATGGACGTAAGGCATCTGCCTTGCATGCAGAAGGATGGTGTTTCGAATCCCAGCATCCCATATGGTCCCCTGAGCCTACCAGGAGCAATTTCTGAGCATAGAGCCAGGAGTAACTCCTGAGCTCTGCTGGGTCTGACCCAAACCTCCCCCCCCCAAAAAAAAAAAAAAAGAATAGGGTAGAGCAATAGCACAGTGGATAGGGTGTTTGCCTTGCACACACAGCTGACCCAGGTTCCCAGATTTGATCCCCAGCATTCCATATGGTCACCTAAGCCAGGAGTGATTTCTGAGTGCAGAGCCAGGAGTAAACCCTGACTGAGTACAGCCAGGTATGGCCTAAAAAAAAGAAAAAGAAAAAGAAAAGAAAAAGAAAGAAAGAAAAGAAAAAGAACAGGAAGTGGGGGCTACTGAAAAGGTTACATAGGCGACATAAAAAGGGACTTCCAGGTTCAAGGTGTCCAAATCCCTGCTTGTACATATGAGGAAACAGAGGTTCAGAGAAGTGAGACGGGCATCATTGCCCAATACTGCATTGCTGGTGGTGGCTGACCAGATTATGAAGAGGGGGATGGAAGGGAGTATGTCCCCAAGGCTGTAAAAAGATAGTCCCCCAAAGAAGAGACTGAGATCCCCCAGGAAAAAAACAAACAAACAAACTGATGAATGTGGCTCTCTAGGAAAGCCTGGGAAGAGGGAGACACGAATAAGGACTGAACAGGTGTCTTGGAAGCGGTGAGGGCTGGCTGGAGAATCAGAACAGGTTTTAGATGTGACCTGCCTTGTACCAAGTAGTGTCTCTGTTTCTGAATGGATTCTGTAGGATTATTATGCAAATAAATCTCAAATGAATTCTTGTCGAATACTCAGCATCAATTTGGACAAAAATTTAATGTGTTTTTTGTTTTTATACAACCTTAGAAAGACCCTCTCATTGGGTACATTAGGCTACAGACAAGCTGACCCTGTGCAGACCCGGATTATAGGTCCAGTGTCCCCAGAGGCCATTTCTTCTTTGCTGCCTCCAGCTGATAAACCCCTTATCAGGGCTGGCAGAGGAGCCAGGGCCCAGCAGAAGAGGAGAGGGCAGGGCTGCTATCAGGCACCAGAGAAGGGGAGGAGCTGTCTGCTTTCTCCACAACATACTCCTTGGGGATCCCCATGTACTCACTCTCATCTTGGGAAGAAAACCCCTGAGACAGAGAAGGCAGAAGTAATCCCTAGTGTTGCCCCAGAAAAGGGAGAAAAGCCCATATATGATGTGATTGCTCCAGCTAATGAAACACTTTTGGGAAGTAAGAATTAGAGGAAAGGGTCCGGAGAGATAGCACAGCCCTGCACACAGTCGATCCTGGATGGATGGTGGTTTGATTCTTGGCATTCCATATGGTCCCTCGAGCCTGCCAGGAGTGAATTTTGAGTGCAGAGGCAGGAGTAACCCCTGAGCGCTGACGAGTGTGATTCCCCCTCTCCCAACAAAAAGAAATAGGGGAAGGAAAAGAGAAGTCATTTGTTTGAGGGAAAAAATATAAAAATAAAAAACAGGGAAAGATCTACGGTGCTCCCAAAGGAACACAATAATGACAGCACTGCAGGTGAGGTGAAGACTGAGGCACAGTCTTAAAAAGTTATTAAGGGGAGCCGGGAGGTGGCGCAGGAGATAAGGTGCCTGCTGCCTTGCCTAGGACGGACCATGGTTCGATCCCCCGGTTCCCATATGGTCCCCCGTGCCTGCCAGGAACGACTTCTGAGCGCATAGCCAGGAGTAACCCCTGAGCGTCACTGGGTGTGGCCCAAAAACCAAAAAAAAAAAAAAAGTTATTAAGGAGGGGTTGGAGAGATAGCATGGAGGTAGAGTTTTTGCCTTGCATGCAGAAGGACGGTGGTTTGAATCCCGGCATCCCATATGGTTCCCGGAACCTGCCAGGTGCGATTTCTGAGCGTAGAACCACGAGTCACCCCTGAGCACTGCTGGGTATGACCCAAAAACAAACAAACAAACAAAAAGTTATTAAGGAGCCAGAATCAGAGTGATCATACATCAGATAGTGAACTTGCCTTGCACTTGGCCCACATAGGTTCAATTCCTGGCAGCCCATATGGTCTCAAGTCTACTAGGAGTGATCCCTGAATGCAGAATCAGGAGTAATTCCTGGACCTGGCTGGATGTGACCCCAAAATTTAAAAAAGTAAAAATGAGTTGATGAATGAGGCCAGCATGTGAGGGTGAGGATATAGCTAGAAGGAATCTGTTCATGGAAGCTGGAGCCAAATTGTGGCCTGAGGCCACCTGGAAGAGACATCCTAAAGTCTACTTCTTCCACAGGTTTCTGGGGTTCTGTGGGCATTGGGGGGTCCTGGCCCAGTAGGATGCCCCCGTGTCCACCCCAGCAGAGCAGGAACAGAGGGACACAACTGCCTACTCTGGAGCCGGGAGAGATGGAACTCACTTGGCAAGAGATCATGTCCATCACGGAGCTGCAGGTGAGCTGGGTTGGGGCAAAGGTAGAGGAGTTGGGCTGGGCTGAAGCTAGCAGGGTTCTGGATTTCAGCTGGGAAGGGGACAGTGGTGAGGACAAGCAGAGTGCAAAGAAGATGGACTGTGGATGAGCGGGGGAATAACCAGTGAGAAGGATCTGACAGGGGTGAAGCTCTCTCAGGTGCTACTCTGTTCACATCCCTCTATGTGCATGTTGCTGGGTGGACCTTGTCTTCTTTAGCTCTTTTTCTGACTTCTTTCTCCCATCTTTTCCTTCACCTCCTACACCTGCGACCTGCCGTCAATTGCTGAGCCCCTTTACCCCAGGTAGCATAGTAGTAGTGCAGGGGCCTGGGGAAGGGGGGTCAGACTCTGCCAGGGTCCTCTGCTCAGGTTAGTTGGACAAAGGGGTATCTGTTGGCTTAACAATGATGCCTTTGTCGCAAGCTGGGCTGGAGCATGGTGGCTTCCTGACGTGGGTGGGGACCCTAGTTTCCAATATGTTCTCTCCCATGCACCTGGCCAGAGACAAACCATTGAAGAGGAGGCTAGCGTTCTGCTGGTTACCCAGGGTGTCTTTTACCCCCCCAAAATCTGGCTCTGCATCTGCTACTTTCTCTCACCTTCTGCTGGCCTGGATGCTGAGGATCTGCCCTAACTCTCCTCCCACCCAGCAGCTCCCCCTGCTGGACACCCAGAGCACACCAGGGTCTGATTGAGTTTTTGACCCTAGATAACCCTACCAGCAAAGGATTCAGAAAAGCACACTATAGGCTAATACAATAACAGTCTTCCAGGAGGAAACTGAGAAGCACTCACTATTTCAATCCAATAGGAACTTCTTCTGAGAAGGAGATTCCATAACAGCTATCATATTAAATAGTCTATTTTTGAGGGGAGGGAGAGGAGCCAGCACAGCGGATAGGGATTTTGCCTTGCACACAGCTAGCCTGGATTCAATCTCCGGCATCCCATATGGTACCCCAAGCTTGCCTATCAGTGGTCGGCAACCTTTTTGTTCAACTGAGCCAAATCTCACCAAAACCACGATTTAAATTTATTTTGAGGGCCCGGAGATATAGCACAGCGGTGTTTGCCTTGCAAGCACCTGATCCAGGATAATTTGGATTTCTGAAACATTATTTTTGGCAGTAGAGGCATCAACCTCAGGGCCATACACATTTGAGGCATGCATTCTACCATTGAGCTTCCTCTCCAGACCCTAGAATTTATTTATAGTGAGGTTGGTCTTTCTACATGCCTTTACATATATTAAGACTAAACTGAGTTGACATCCTGGTGGCATATGTCACATGTGCTCTAAGAATGAAGATAAGGGGGCCTGGAGAGATAGCACAGTGGCGTTTGCCTTGCAAACAGCCGATCCAGGACCAAAGGTGGTTGGTTCGAATCCCGGTGATCCATATGGTCCCCGGTGCCTGCCAAGAGCTATTTCTGAGCAGACAGCCAGGAGTATCCCCTGAGCACCACCGGGTGTGGCCCCCCCCAAATTTTTTTAATTTATTATTTTAATTGGCTATTAATTTATACAAATATATTTTACACTGTTAATGAAAAAGTTCTTTTTTTCTTCTTCAGATTGATAGCTAACTGCATGATCCTGTATATATCATTAAGAGAAGAAACAATGTATGCAAGTGCTATATTTGTTTCAAATGCCAAAAAAATTTTATTTTGAGAGTCACACAGGGCAGGCACTGACAGAGGCTGACTCCTGGAATGGCCGCCCAGCACACAGAAAAGCCAAATTAAAAGTGTAAAGAGCAACATGTGGCTCGTGAGCCGCAGGTTGCCAACCACTGGTGATTCCTGAGTGCAGAGCCAGGAAGTAACCCCTAAGTACCGCTAAGTTTGGTCTAAAAACCAAAGAGTATAAAAAAGCCAAAACATTTTTATTTTGGGCACCGGAGCGGTGGCGCTAGAGGTAAGGCATCTAGTCTTGCAAGTGCTAGACTAGGACAACCGCTGTTTGCTTCCCCGGCATCCCCCAAGCCAGGAGCTATTTCTGAGCACATAGCCAGTAGTAACCCTGAGCATCAAATGGTGTAGCCCCCAAACAAAAGAAAACAAAAACAAAACAAAACAAAAAAACAACAAAAATTTTTTAATTTTGGTTCACACCTGGCTGTACTCAGGACTACTGATTTTGAGCTCAGGGTTCACCCTGTGAATTTATAATCAAGGGGATTATATGTAGTGCAGGGATTGGTCCCAAGTAAACTATGTGCAAGGCAAGCACCTTAACCCCTGGACTATCTTTCTGATTCCAGATAGTCCTTTCTGAAGTGTGACCTTAGAAATTGCCATTCTTGTTTGGGCTTTAAAAAAATGGGAGTTTTGGAAAAGCTGCATCACAACTTCATGGGCAGATCTCCATGACTTTTAGTATCAGCTTCTCTGTTTCCTTATTAGCTCACTGGGTAGGCTTTTTAGACCCAAGTTGGTTTATTTTTTTGTTTGTTTTTTTGTTTTGCCTTTTTTTTTTTTTTTTTTTTTTTTTTTTTTTTTTTTTTTTTTTTTTTTTTTTTTTTTTTTTTTTTTTTTTTTGGTGGTTTTTGGGTCACAGCCGGCTGTTGTGTAATTTTTGCCTGTTGCCCCACCTGGATCTTCCAGGTGGGGGCGATTAAGAGAATAAAAAGCGGGGGAGCCGGGAGGTGGCGCAGGAGGTAAGGTGCCTGCTGCCTTGCCTAGGACAGACCACGGTTCGATCCCCCGGTTCCCATATGGTCCCCCGTGCCTGCCAGGAGCGACTTCTGAGCGCATAGCCAGGAGTAA
>PVKC010032923.1:0-14113 GCA_004027635.1 Crocidura indochinensis
TAGTGCCATTTAGATCACCCACCCCCAAAAGGATCTTTAAAACCTTAAGAATTTTCTGAGTGAAGAAAGGAATAGTACTAATGTCAGTAGGTTCTGGAACGGTCTGTACTCTAATTCAGTTCAAAAGCATCTGCTCTTCCTTGGTAATTGCTTTTCATAATGACAGCTTTGAAGTGGAGTTGGAGAAAAAGAAGGCAAGTCAGTCTTTATTTCAGTTTGTTTGCTCATATCTTCTGGCATTGCTTTAGTACATCACAGGACAGAGTCATGCACATCTCTTCAGGACAAACTTTTCCAGGATATATCTGGCTCTCCATAAACATGAACCTACTTGAAGGTGTAAAGAATGGATTTCCAGCCCTCAGAGATTTTCTACACTGGCATTTTCTAGAAGAATGTGATGATCAACTGCTGGAGATTTATAAAACGATTTTATAGAAACATGCAGGAGGGACCTATATATTTTCTGTTCCTTACATCAATTACAGTCAAATCATTGTCTTTCTACAAAGAGTATCAGAAAATAATGCAAATCTCTTTGATTTCCAAAGACTAAAATGGCACAGATATTTTAGGTGAATATCCAGGGATTTCTCTATCAATACTTAGACTAAGTATTTACTTCTCATGGAGGGGAGGCTTGGTTTTTATTATTATAGAGACAAGCTGTTGGTTGAGCCATCAATAGGCAAAAGAACCTGGAAGTACATGAAGAGGTAAATAAGTATAACAAGGGAAAATACATAGCCTCTGGCCATGTACTTTTTCCTTAGTATTTTAGCCAATGTTGTTAATACTCTTATGTAATGATTGTAATTTATTTTTTAAAGCATAATTGCTTCTACATGTATCTTTAAATCCAGGGAGCATGGACACATGAATTCTCTTATCATCACATTTGATTTAGATAAGTTCATATTTACTTTTGGAGTTCCACTCATCTCTAATTTGCATTAAAGCCAAGAGGCAGGATGCCAGCGATTTTTATCTTCATTAGACAAAGAACTAATTGGAGACTCAAATAGTAATGAGTTATTTAAGTTCACTATATATTAGTTACAATAGCTGAACAAGAACATCTAAGTTTCTGTGCTGGTCTTGTAATCATTGACACAGAAAGCAGTTTTTGAAGAAGAGAGATACAGAGCTTGACTTTAAATCTATGACCACATAAAAATTGCTCGGAAAAAAAAAATTTCCCATTGGCACCTAACTGTGAGTCAAGATCCAGGAAGAAATGTAGAAGGACAAGCTGATGACTCTTGTTTTCCTCTGCAAAGATAATTCATATGCTACCAAATGTCACATAGAATGATTTTTGACATGTGAAAAAATTCTGAAAAATGACTTAAGTACAAATTTTGTTTAAGCTATTAAGTAAAATTGAAAACAAAAAATATCTGTACTGCGTTGATTACTAAGATGAAATCAGTACCTCTATTAGCTTTCAAAAGAGAAGGAGACCGTCACTTGGAAAATGTGAGGCTGCTTGGAAAACTACGGGATAAGCCAAAATAAATAAATAAATAAATAAATGAACAGTAGCTATTATTGAATCCAGAAGTTATAACGTGAGGGTTAACCAAAAAAAGGGGGATAGGAAAAGTAATTGGAAATTCCCATAGGATGTGAAATCCCCATTCTCTTAGATGACATTGAATTTTTGCCCTTGCTTTATTTTTCCTCCCTGGAGGGCCTTAGTGATTTAATACCACCATGACCTTCCAACCAACAAAACAACTAGGGTGAGATAATTTCTGTTTCTATGGAGTGGGAAGCAATAATAGTTAGACTTCTGGGAGAAGAGTGTCTAAACCGAAAAAGAAGTTCTATTCCATTTCTGAGCACATGAAGGAAGGGAGAAAAAATGGGTCCCACTGAAATATCATTATATCCCTCCCTCCTGAAATCAATTCTCCCCTACTCAAAAAAAAAAAAAAAAAAAAGACAGCATCCACCCCATTGGGATTGAACTATCTGGAGTCAAACTTGAACATTTTCTTGCTCAAACTTAAGAGAACTGTTTCTGATTTCTCACAGAGAAAACATCCCATTCATTGGCACCATGTTTAAATAGTATTTCAGGAACTCACAGCAACCAGGGAGGGCAATAAGTGCCAGATGCTGGCTATAGCAGCTACAAAGACCTTGATGTTTATTCTGTATGGGAGGGAGGAGAGTAGCACCTTCAGGTCTGCCCTCAGGCAACTGATTAAAATAAATCCCAGGAATAGTATAAAGAGTTAAAGGATACAGAACTTCCTGAATTAAATCTCTGCAGTTTGTAGCCCTATACTCCAGAGACAAAGATCTGGACACTTCAAACTGACTCCTAAGGGCATTATACCACAATTTAACAATATTAGTAAATTCCACCCAGAATCATCAAGACAAAGATAATTTTATGGTGTTGCATTTTAAAGAGGCTAGAATCTGCATAATTTAAATTATTAAATTATTTAAAAGTTCCTTGCAAATCAAAAGTCAAATCAATTAAATTGACATTTGTTGTTGAAAGCAATGTAGACTAGCAGAAATAAAATGTTGTAGGGTTTTATTTGTAAGAGTCTTGTGTTGTTAAGTTTGGAAAGGGGAGAGAGCTACATAGGAATAACTTTAGTGGAAGATCAAACATATGTGTCATATTAACTTCTAAAGAATTTCATAACAGTATAGCAAAGAAGATGAGTTCTGAATCATGACATCTATGCGGATTGTGTGAAGGTGAAATTTAGTCTAAATTGTGAAGCTATGTGATGATTTTAAAAGAAAGGGTCTAATAGGAAGAATATACCAGTGAAAAAGAATGAGAAATAGATAATAGTACACAAGATTGGAGGAAAACGGATGAGATTGAAATATAGATTGTGGTCATGTAATGGGAAGCTTTAAATGCTGGGCTAAGTAATTGGTTATTTATTCTAAGCAATAAGAAGTGAATGTTTTACAGGGACAGGGGAAGAGGATAGAAATAACTCTAACAGTAGAGTGTAGTATTGATTGGAGAGAGGGAGACCGTTAGGTGACCATAGCACTACACAGAAAAGAAGTTAACACGGTTGGTACAAAGTTGACAGTCAGAATAAAAAAAATCTATGTGAGAGACATTTTGAAGGTGATTAAAATTTTATTGCTATTTAGAATCCCCTCATGGGTCTAACAAATATATGTTCATTCATTATATTTGTTTTGTGGAGATTTAATAAACAGAACTAATTGTTACAAATCTAATTCAAAAGAAGGGAAATTGTATACCTTACTATTTTAATATGTGTTTTAAAAAGATATATGTAATTAGTTGAGTGTGTAGGTAGGTATAAATGGAAATGTGGAAAGTACAAAAAGCATTAGAATAATTACACATTATTTTGCTTTTGAACATTTTTTTTTTAAATTTAGGTTACACTCAGAGATCACTTCTGGTAAGATCAGGGTACACGGTGAGATACTGAAGATGGCACATGGGGGCAAGAGTGTGCCAGAAAGTGTTTTATGAATTTTATTCAGTCTCAGGCTGCAGAGAGTTGTTGTTTTTGTTCTTGTGGGCTTGTTTTAATCTGTTCCAGCATCACAAAGTTTATTTATTGAACAAAATAATTTTGCTTTGTAATTTGGTTTACCATAAATAATATTTATTTTATTATAAATATATTATATATTATGATTAATACTCTGAAAATACTTTGATAAAACTTAAAGTAACAAAGTATATTCAATAGGCAATACTTCTTAAAAATTTATTTGTCAACATGAAGAATACATATTTTGGAGTGCTTATAAAACACGAGCAAATTTGTTTGCAGACATTTCTAAATGATGATAAGCCTGATGTAGGAGTTTTTGCATTTACATTTTATTACTAATTTTTATAGCGGACATATTTTGTGAACTGCTTAGTCTTTTGGAATACTATGATTGAATCATATCTTTAATAAATAATGAAACTATTAAACTAGCCATTAAATAAGTCAGCCTGTTTTTGTTTTTCCTTGAAGGAGACACAGTTCCTTGTGCTCAGTACTTAATCCTGACTAAGTGTAGGAATCATTCTTAGTGGGGCTGGGGGAGACCATATATATTGCGGAAGTTACTGAACCTGGGTGGTTAGTGAATGATAAGAACCCTACACACTATACCATCTTTCAGTTATCCATTAGGAACAATTTTAAACAACTATTCAGAGTTGCAAGATTGTTAAATCAAATTTTATTTACAAAGTAATATATTTCATTTAAAATAATTGTAGATTTTATTTTAAAAATGTATTTGTTAAAGTAGTTAATGTGATAGTATTTTTCAGAAATTTTATGATATAATGTTGGATAATTAAGGTGTTACGGACCTTACCTCAGACATGACTTAACTGAATATGAAATATGTAGCAATGGAAATTTTCTGAAAGTGGTATTAGAGTTTTTGAACTATCCAATTTAATAAAAATAAGATTAGTGAATAAATAAATTGCATAACTTGAACTGTTTTTGATTGTTAATGCTTAAAACAGCAGTAAGAACTTAAATATGTAGAAATTAGCTGTTTTTAGGGGAGAAAATGTAGACATAATATGTGTTTTTTGAGATTGTTAAACTAAGCCAAATATTACCCAAGCAATTTAGCAAAACACAGTTATCCATAATATCAGGTAAAATTCAGAACAGAATTTTTTCCTGAAAAAAATTTGAGGAGCCACACCCGGTGATGCTCAGGGTTACTCCTTGCTATGCACTCAGAAATCGCTCCTGGCTTGAGGGACCATATGGGACGCTGGGGGATCAAATCGTGGTCCATCCTAGGTTAGTGAGTAGCAAGGTAAGCACCCTACTGCTTACATCACTGCTCTGGCCTCTATTTCCTGAATTTTTTTTTTACAAAGAGATGGATAGAGCATCAGACAAAATAGAATTAAAGTTAGATATTAAATAACTTTATAAAGTAAAAAATGTTATTTTATTTATAAATGTTAGATATTGGGGCTGGAGCGGTAATGCAGTGGTAGGGCTTTTGCCTTGCACAGGGCTGACCGATGACAGACTAGAAAGAACTATTAGATTATAATAAAACATAATTTAAGGGGCTGGAGTGGTGGCACAGTGGTAGGGCTTTTGCCTTGCACACAGCTGACCTAGAACGAACTGTGGTTTGATCTTTTGGTGTCCCATATGGTACCCCAACAGGGAGTGATTTCTGAGCACATGAGTAACTCCTAAGCTTCATGGAGTGTGGGGTTCCCCCCAAAAGTTAGATATTAATTTTTCTTTATAAAGTAAGTTATTATCCTTTAAAAACTCATGTACTTTATATTATCATGAATTTCATATATTCCATACAAGAAAAGGCAGAATAGCTGGTGAAATTATTCTATGTTCCATTCATTTATATAGTTCTACTTTTGAAGTTGCCTATTTAAACATAAATGCTATTAAATGCTTTGGATAAAACAACTTGGCATTTTATACAGTGTTTGAAAAACTTGTTTTATTGATAAACTCATTGGTATACTGAATGTCTGGAGAAGTAACTGTTCAACGCATTGTTCAAAAGTCCATTGTTACAGAGATGTTTGTTCTAAACAGTGTATTATCTCTTAACCTATGGAATAAAAATATTAGTATTTAACTTGTGTTGCATGAACAATAAAAGAATACATTAAAAATACATGCTTAGAGTCGCAACATTATAGTACAGGGCCTAAAGGACCTATTTTGCATATAGCTAACCCTTGTTCAATCTGGCACCCTTGATTCCAAACACTACTGGAGTGGTCCAGCTAATCTCCACCACCACAAAACCAGCACAACAATATATCCCTGGGCCCTAGCACCAAACTTCTGGCCTCACTGATTATACCAGAATCAGCCCTGTAAAACTCAAATCAAACCAAAACAAAAGAAAACAAAGGCAACCCCCCCAATGTTTAATAACTGTCTTATATTTTCTTTTAGATCAAACTTTAAGACACAAAATATCTATTATTACGCTTTGCAAAGAACTGGTTTTCAAAAAATATTGAGTTTTGAAGTAAGAAAAAGAGATTCCTGGAACACTGTATCTAGTACCACTTCTTTCTTCTAATCTTCATGCTCTGTTCATCATCACTTTCTTTAATAGTCAATTTTTATATTGCTTATCTAAGCATGCCTTGTCAAAGTAGAAGTTTCCCTTCAAGGTTTTGTTAAACATGTGGATTGACTTCCTGCCCTCCTTAAAACTTCCTGAAACAAAATTAGACTCAATCGACATACCAATCCATCTAGCTAATTTTAAGCTATCCTCTTTTATAACTACGTACTGCTTCTATCCCCAATTCTACTTTTATAGGTAGTATTTCACTGGACTTTTTATTTTGTATGCAGAAATTCAAGTGTATATAAAAAAACATACACTATTTTATGTCCTGTATAACATTTTATTTAGAAGCCAAGATTTGTCAAGTCATCTGACATTGAGAGAAGGCCAAAAGTACATCATGTTTAAATTTGGATAGCAAAGATGATTACTTCATTGCCAATGAGGCTAATATGCAAAGTCTAGTTACATAAATAATGTTCCAGATATCTGGTTTGAAAGCATATATGACATAATTAGGGTGTGGTGCTGGAGTCTGTCTCAACATTATCCCAAAGCTTAAGTTTTGTGAAAAACCAAAAACAAGACTCAACAAATATTTAATAGAAACATCATTCACTGATTTATGACAACAAATATCTTTACTCATGCTATTTTGCTGTTACCTTTTGGACCCTTAGTGTAATACAATGGCACTTATTTGAGTTATGAACTAAGTTCTTGCAAGCCTCCTTTGGTTCTTTGTCCCTGTCAGGAATTTCAACATACTGTGCTTAACAATGTTTTTAAGAATAGAGAGCAAACCCTTTTCACAAACTTATTTTTCTTTACATACATAGAGAACATGTCATAGTACTTATCTAGGACATGTTGTAATTAATAAAAGAAAACAGCTGCGAAGTATACCTTTCTGTTTTGTATCTCTATATAAGATGTATAATTATAATATAAATTTGGAAAACACACAAAATAGAAATCATAATAAGGCTGATCTTTTGTAGTGCATAAGATATTTATTTTGTATGTAGCATTTTTTTCTTTTCTAGGGAATAATTATTTAAAACTTGGGAAATTTTATAAATATTTAAATGGTTTTGTACATAATCCCTATTATTCTTCAACTGTGAGATTTTTCCTCTTCCATTTAAGATCTTTTAAATATGTTTTCCTCTAATAAATGGCAAGAACCTTTTGTTCATTTTCCTCTAGTCTTTAAGAAAGTACCTCAGGAGACTCCTTTGGAGGAAATTGGGGATACAATCATAAAAGCAATTTTGTCAGAACACAAACGTTTAAAAAAATCATTCCCGTATAGGTCTTTCTGAAAGAACTCCTCATTTGGCATGTTTGAGGGCTATTAGGGATGATTGCCTTTGCTATTTCTATCTATGGATTTGGACTTTAAACCATTTTGACATCCAACCAAAATTATATTTAGGGCTATGTATGTATTGTTGGGTGTTGGGGGAGGGCTGCATGGTTTTATGGAGAGAAGCCTTAGTAAATACGCACTGTGTGTATTGGACCTTTTTTAAAAAGACATTATTCTCATAGAAGTTCTGTCTGAACAGATCAGAGAGCTATCACTTCTAATCCTCTTGGACAATGTTGCAATCCTTGACTTAGTTCCTCAAGGCACAGTGTTTTAAAGCTTCATAATGACCTCAGTGATACTTGTTGTTTTAGTAGAAAAATTAGAGTCACATGACATGAGATGATCCTTTTATAATTCAATAGCAGTTATATGGATAAAATAGACTATTAGCTTTGGGGCCAGAGTAATGGCGCAGCATTAGGACATTTGCCATGAACGCAGCTGACCCAGGCTCAATCCCCTGGTGTTGCATATGGTTCCCCAAGTCAGGAGCAATTTCTGAGTGCATCATCTGGAGTAACCCCTGAGAGTCACTGGGTGTGGCCCAAAAACCAAAAACCAAAAAAGAAGACTATTAGCATTGTCTAATTTTGAACAGTAATATATTTATTTTCTTTATATTTATATACATATATGCATAATACATATGTTTATCATATATGCATATACATAATATATACATATTCTTCTTTATATTTATCTTCAGCTAGCTGAAGCCAGCTAGTTTTTCCCATTGCATGTCACATCTATCACTTATTATGTTCAGAAAATAAATTTTATTTTAGTATAAAAAGGAGACCCTAACTTTTGGTTCAATTGGTTAGTGAAATTCTGCACACAATTCACACTTTGAAGTATGAAAGGATCTTTGAATAACACTCTCATTCATTAGTGATATTGTTAAACTTTAAGAATAGAAACCCATACTGAAGAAAAGGAGAAATTAGCTAGTATGGAAAAGAATGACAAACAAAGATAGTTTCAAGACTTCTGAGCTGCAGATGGTTATTGTTGAAAACTTGGCAGTACAATTTGTGGATGTTTAAGGGCAACCGCAGAACTCATTATAACTGACACAGGCAGGAATGATTGAGTTATTCTTTGAAATTATGGTGCGTGTGTGTATTTAATTTTGTGGACATGAATTATTTAGATCTGTTAGTAGAAAAGGTAACATTTCAATTTGTTAAACTTGTCAGCATCTCAAGGGATGCATTTTGGGTTATCAATCTTATATTCTCAGTACCTACCACGATGCTTCATGACTAACAGTGACATTAAATATTTCTTGAAGGACCAAAAGGATATTACAGAGCTTAAGAAACTTGCTTTCAAGAAGATGACTCCATGTTGGATTTGGGGCCATGCATATTGTCCCTCGATTTTTGCTAAGAGTGATCCATGAACACTGACCCTTAAGTATGTCCTGAGTCCTGTGTCTCAAAAACAAAATAATAATGCTTACTAATACCAAATTATTAAAAATAAGTGCTTTAAAATATTTTGCCACAATGAGTTCTACAAAGAATAACATCTTAGAAATTGTAAATAAGAATTTTTAAAATGAGATTACTTGATCTCAGCATTTCTATCTTCTGAAATGCATGATGGTATTTGAAATATATTTATTTTGCATAATTTATAAATTTAATCTTCCATGTACTAGAATAAGTATTTTATATATATACATATATATATATGTATGTATGTATGTATGTATATCTGGTTCTTTCAACCATAGCAGAAAGTAATTCTGCTGACATTCAAAGTATGATGCTTGGGATATATTTATGCTGGAAAGTAGAAGCCAACTCTAGGAATATAAGAGCTTTGAGTCATTTCTTATCTTTGGTATGCATACATTTGAACACTTCACCATCCTTACTGAGCTTATCTATTGTATGTGTTCAAGCAAATTTCAGCTTGTGGGCATTGCATTTGAATATGCTTAGAATACCTATGAAAATATTTTTTTCCTATAGCTACTAACACTGTCTGTAATTTGGCTCTAGGTGGAAACATTTTCTAACTTCCAAGTACATAAGTTGTCTGAAACCTCTTTTTCTACTTGAGGTTTGAAGAAAAGTTTTATATTCAGAGTTTTTACTATTTGGTAAAAATTTCTTTTAAATGATAATTATTTTCAAACATTTTAGATATTACACCACAACGGATAGATAGAAATATAGTAAGGATAAGCCCCTTATGTAAATTAACACCCAAAAAAACAAACCTAAGTTGCAAAGAACTTACCTGTCCTGCATACTTGATCCATGAACAGACATTTGTAACTTGGTTGGTTAACCAGTGGTTTTCAAATCTTCTCCAAACTTGCTGTATTACCTGTCTACAGATGAGTAGTTGAAGACTACTGCCTCATGCAGTATTTTATTTGCTCTTTATTTTCTTCTCTTTCTGAGTTTAACTTTTCCGTCATTGATAAATTATCTATTGCTACCAAACAAAAAATCCAACAACTAGTATCATCATATATTTATGTCAAAAATATAAAAGCAGGGGCTGAAGAAATAGCAGAGTGGATAGGATGTTTGCCTTGTACACAGTTACCTAGATTTAATCCCCAGCATTCTATATGGTATCCAAAGTCTGCCAGGAATAATTTTTGAGTGTGGAGCTTGGAATAACCATTAAATGTTGCTGGGTGTGGCCCCAAAACACAAAAAGTAAATAAATAAATAAAAAGAATATAAAAGCAACTCAAAGACATCACAAAGTGAGGACTGGTTTACGAGGTAATAATCAAAATATTGACAATAGATTGGAGACAATTGAAAGCACAGATGATTCTGCTCGATCTGATTTGAATGTGGCACATTCATATTGCTGATACTGAGAAACCGGGAAAAGATGATTGTGTGTCTCAGTAGTGTCTGAGAGAGAGAAATTCACTCTGGAAATACAAAATAGGATGAAGCAATCTTGATTTTATTAATATGTGGAGGGGCTAAAGCGATAGCATAGTGGTAGCTGACCTGGGTTTGATCCCATCATCCAATATGGTCCCCTGAGCCTGCCAGGAGGGATTTCTGAGCACAGAACCAGAATAACCCCTGAGTGCTGCCAGGTGTGGACCAACCTTTCACTCCCAAATAAATTTCTAAAGGCTACTTACTAAAACATAAAAGCAGTTAAAAATAAAGAAAAAGAAAGGAAAACATAGTTCCTAGGCAATTTTCAGGACTCTCCCATGAATAGGAGTGGTCATGTGCCAGGTTGCTTAGGTTTTTACTTGATCATCTTTTTCTTTGTCCCTAATTTCAGCGACTCCAATTATTTACCTGTTGCCGCATTATTCCCCAGGACATAAGTTCCAAATGCCAGGTCCAAATGCCTTTCTTCTTTCTCCCTTTCAAAATGCATTAATAGAAATATGTTTCACTTGTTTGCTTTTGTTTTGGTGATTCTTGGACATTAAGATTCCAAATATCAAGATGCTTTGATTTTGAGCAGTTTTTTCTCTCTGTCATAGCATGTAGAGCAGATGAGATTCCCTCCGAACATGTCTTCATCTATTCATTTATGTCAAACTCACCTTCTCTTAACAGTGATGATGGCAAATAGTTGATGGATCTAAGGCAGAGGTCTCAGTATATTTTTCATTATGAGTGTCAGAAATAAGAGAGTAAGAGAAATCTTACAAGCCCAGAAAAGCATTAGTATTTAGTTTCATAGAAGTCAGTCATCTTTGTTATATAAATGCTATTGGTTTTTATTTTATGTCTTTTATTGATCAAGTCTTACTCCAGAATTAAATATATCATAGTATTTTATTTTCTTAAGTTTAAAGCAGAAATAGTCTATTTAATAATATTTTGGAAGTATATGAGTCAGTGTGAAAAATACCTTCTGTAATTTCCCTGAAATTAAAACAGCAATAAATAATTTTTGTGTGCATATTTGCATGTGTGGTGGTTGTGAATATTTAAAGTGTCTATGTAAAGTTTTTCTATTTAATTTATTTCACTGATTTAACTACTGAGAATCTCATCTATAAATAGATTTGATGACCTGATAGGAATATGTATACTTTCTATAACGTTCTCACTTTTTATTGATCTTCAGATGAGAGCATGTTCTGCAGAAACTATAAGCCTTGTGGTATGGTTAAAGGTCTCAGAGAAGCACTGTGATTGCTTTAGAGTTCACTCTATGCACATGAATCAGACAGTGTCAAAGAAACACAAACTAAGCATTTGAGATTGGTAGATAAGGCCTGTGAGGAAATCACTAAATGCTATGTAAATGTCATCATCCAGAAGTCACTGTCTTCTCAGTGTGGTGGGGTTGAATAATTCCACCATACCAAAAGAATACATATGTATTCTTATGTATGTGTATATGTAAATGTAATATACATGTAATATAATGTAATAGGTAATAGACACACAATACATGCATTTTCACGTGTATGAATATATGTTATATATACATACATATAGAAAACCAGAAGAGAGACAGACTATGGTTTTTTTAAGTCAAAATTTGCATATAAAGTTTTAGACTAAGTACAATGTTGGAGCTTGAGAATTTAATTTAATTTAATTTAAGCACATGTTGTATATGTGACCTGTCACCCCTCCCAAAGTCAAATGCTAATCATACCTGATGGTCAGACCAACCCACTACTAGGAAAGGTCTGTGATTGATAATTAAGACCTGGGGGAGGGGTGAAGGAGAGAGGCTCAGCAGGAGAAGAAGAAGGAAGAAGACACAGGATGAAGAGATAAAACAGGTTGGGTGCAGAGAAGTGGCTTAGCTTAGAAGCCATGTGATATATGCACAAGGTCATTAGAGACTCTTAATAAAGCTGCAAGTCTCCTGACTTTTACTGACTGGCTGTGGATCATTTCCTCATCATTATCCTGAATCCTAAGACCCCCTTGCCTAAAGAGGCATCAGGCGCCAGGCAGACTCCATGCACCACCAAGGACTTTATAATTAATTCTTAATACAACATAATCAGGAATGATATCCACGAGTCAGGAGTAATGAGAGTCAGAAGAGCCCTTAGCAGTGCTGGTTGTGGCCCCCAAACAAACACATTTCACTCTTTATTTTTCCAATTATAAAAGAATATTTTATATTTTGCTTAGATTACTGACATAGTCTATAAATCTTTGAATAGATTCTACTATGTTAATGAAAAATTAAAAATTGTAACCACAATTTTTGTAAAATTTGAGATAAATATAATATTTGAAGAGCAAAGTAGGTTAAATAATTGTAATTATGTGTGTGAGGGTAGGTCATATAAATAATACAAGCATACTAGTAAAAAAATGTTTCTTTTCCAAAATTATTCCTTAATTTCTGCTACATGTTTTAGTGTCCATACCTTTAAACCTAACTCAAAGTTCAATATATAAGCTATGCATTTAGATTTCAACAAATTTACTTTTAGAAAGATTCCTTTGTGTTATAAACTGCCATCCAGAAGATTATTAAGTGCTATCTAGGATCCAAGCAGATTTAAAAAGGTGCATATATTTTCATGTAAGCTTTTGACAATAGCATGTTGCTTGACTTTGAAGATCAAAGCCAGTCATTTCTTTTGATTTTAATCTGTATCTTTCCTATAAAGCATAATTTTAAGAATTAAAAAATCATTTTAATTTTGAAACTTGTAAAACACTTTCAAAATTGTTTCATATAAATCAAAGTTAGCCTTTATGATAAATCAGAAATTATTGAGGGAGAATAACATAGCTATTATAAAAATGGTATGTTTTAGATAAGGAAAGCAAAATTATTAACTTCAAAGACTTCATTTAATAATGACATGAGTGAAATATGAGTGTCAGAATATATATAAGTATGAATTTATATAGATAAACATCATTAGAATAGAAAATGATTTTTCATGCATATGTTTATGTATGCACACATTAGGTATACAAAATGTGTTATAAATTGGGAAGCATATATTTATCTTTCTTAATACATTCATAATCTTATAAAACAATTAAACATTTTCTATGCTATTTTGAAACTAATTATTGCCTTAACCAATTTCTATTTTAAACAATATATATCTTATATACTGAAAATATTTCAGTCTACTTAGAAAAGTTAAATAGAATAGTCTGAATTCAGTATAGTCAAATTAATATGTAAAATAAAATACATCCATTAAGATAAAGAGGTAACTAAAATTATTATCTCATAACTATCAATGGTTGCAAGTCTATTTTTACTTTCATTCTTTAATTTTTCTTTTCTTCTCAATTCTTTCTTTTTTCCTTCCATCTTTTCTTTCCTTCTCTACTTGCTATCTTCCTTCTTTCCTTCTCAATTTGTTAAATTCTTCCTTCTTTCCTTCTCTACTTGCTACCTTTTCCTACATTTCTCCCTCCCACTCTTCCCTCCTTTCTTTTCTTCCCTCCCTCATTCCCTTCATTCCCTCCCTCTCTTCTCTTCCTCCCTTCTCTCCTTTCCCTTTCTCCCTCCCCTCCTCCCTCCCTTCTTTCCTCCCTTCCTTCTTTCTCCTTCTGTTCCCTCCTCCCGCCCTCTTTTCCTCCCTTCTTTTCTTCTTTCCTTCCTCCCTTCCTCCTACCCCTCCCTCACTTCCTTCTCTCCTTCCCTCCTCCCTCCTTTCCCTCCCTCCCTTTTTTCCTCTCCCCTCTCCCCTCCCTCCCTCCCTTCCTCCCTCCC